>JAMQMW010001319.1:0-15688 GCA_024115155.1 Thelonectria blattea
GGGGGGGGGGGGTTTGCTTCTTGTGAATATAATGGCAAAAGTTGCCCTCTATCAAAATTAGATTAATTGCCCACTGTTCTACGCTTGACTTCTCGTGATTACCTAGGTAGTCGATGTTTCCTGCGTGCTTCGCTTGGGACCTCGGGTAGTGTTTTTCAACAAAGAGAGTGTTCGTGAAAGTTATATCTGCCGTTTCTTTATTTATCCAAGTCAATGCACATTGTTAAGTCTGAGCCTTTGAAAATGCGAGGCAGTGGGAGTAGCTTAAGTTGCATTAAACGTCTCCTTAATCCACACTCTTGTTTTCTCCTAGGTATCTACTAATAACTTCAATATTCATGCCACGCCAACTGGCACGCTTGCATCTAGAGGAGCTGAATCTATTTGAGCTAAGCTCCTTATCCCCCTCCTTGATCATTATCAGCTCCTCATGAACCCACCTTCACTCCACGGCCAAGGCCTTTAAACCAGCATCTCCACCAAGTTTAATTGGCTGTTGGTAAAGGCGTCGAACGATCCTCTCGAGTCTCTAATGCTTGTCCGCAAGATGGTTCAAATTTTCGGGACGCAAGCAGTGACAAATCCAAGCTCGGAATAAAGGATCGTTTATTTTTAATCCCGCTGCTCTTCGGTCCCCTTGAGCCACAGCGCACCCAACAACGGTGGAGGCAGCGGCTCAACTGTGAGCGAATGGGGCGTTGGAATCGTTGGATCTTCCTTAAATCGGCACATCTCGGAGCCCGAATTCAGACGGCAGATTCGAAACGTCAATCAAAGACGCTTCCTGCTCGCAAGAAACTTGGATCTTAGCAACGGAGTTAGGCGGAACAAAGCCGCTTCACACATCCGTTGGCTTGATTGTTGGTGGGGTGGTCCATTTCACGACGGAGGGCGCACTTAAGGAAAGGCCGACGCCGAGCGGCTCGCGTTGGTGACGTTCCGAAACGCGAGGTTGGCCCCGGTCGCTCCGACTGGGATTGGTATTTGCGGATTGAGGAGTCGGATTTGAAAGTTGTTCTTTACCCTCATTATGGCCTCATATTTCCTTTCCAACAGAACCTCCTCACCAGTCCTCGATGCGCACTCTCAAGCCTTGTCAACCGACGCCCCCTTGTCTCGACCACATCGGGAACCCCTGACGAAACATCACACACCGTTTCTTCGCTGGAAGCCTCCGTTTCGGCCTCCGTCATCGCATAAAACACATTCAGCATGTCCACAAATACAAGGGAAACCTTCGGCTCGCCATATTGGCAGACCAGAAGGAGCATCGCCGTCAAGGCACTTACAGGTGTGGCCGTTGCCATTCTTGTCGTCTTCCTGGCCGATCTCTCCTACCTTTTCGGTGCTGCCTTTCGAGTTGGAGACCGCGTACACGCACTCAATGTCCTCGTTGTGGATTACGATGGTGGTGTGGTTGGACAATCCGTGTCACTCGCCTATCAACAATTAAAGAGCAACCAGTTCCCCTCCTTCGACTTCCACTCCTCGACCGAATTCCCTGATGCGTCCGATGTCAAAAACCGAGTCTGCAAATCTGATTACTGGGGTGCAGTGTACATCCATAGAGGAGCCTCGAATCGTCTTGCTGCCGCTTACGAGGGAGGATCTGGGGCGGACGACTATAATACCCAAGACGCCATCACCTATATCTATAATGGAGCGAGGTATCCGACCGTGGCATCTGGCTACCTCGCGCCGAACTTCCAAGCTCTCGTCAGCGCATCTCGAGGAATGTACTACCAGACCGATGACGGTCGTTCCGCTTTGCGAGGCCTTAATAGCAGTGATTCTGCGGCCGTCCAAGCCTACCTCAACCCCATTACGGGCAGCGCCGACATCATTCGGCCGACAAACCAAGGCGCAAAAGCCCTCTACAACACGATAAACATTGTCATGGCTATTCTTGGTCAGTTCTTCTTTGTCCTTGCCATGAACGGCATCTTTGACAAATTTGGCTTGCACGCGAAGATGCGCATCCGCGACGTGTGGGCCATGCGCTTCATCGCCGGCAAGATCTTCTCATTGCTATATGCTATTGTTGTCACCGGTTATATCTGGGCTTTCCGCGAAGATTGGGGTGTCGACGGTGGCATCTGGGCACTCACGTGGTTGACCTTCTGGCTCTTCATGGACACCAACTTCCTGGTCCTCGAATCGCTCATTGGCAGTTTCGTGCCACTCCAGTTTTCTCCATTTTTTCTCCTCACCTGGTTCATGCTCAATGTCGCGGCTTGCGTGTTTCCGTTTGAACTTTCGGCTGGATTCTATCGAATTGGGTACATGTTTCCTGCCCATGCCTTGTGGATCATCTTGATCGAAGTCTGGTCCGGATGCGGGAACTCTTTGCACATTGGACTGCCGGTTCTGTTTGCTTGGTGGGTGGTAGGTCAAACAATCGCATACTTCAGCATCAGAAAGCGATGTTTGGCTGCTGGGAACCAGGAGGTATACGAGGGCGAGAAGCTTGAAGGGGACTCGAGCACGAGGAAGGTTAACGAGACGGAGCCAGAAAGCTTCCTTGAAGGGAGTGAATCAGCGTAGTCTGAGGATAACAGTATAGATTTTTTGTACAACTATTCGATCTTTGGTTTAGACATGACTCAAGACAGTCGGTAATGCCATAATGAGAAGACACTCCCACTTCAACCCAACGCCCGGGAAAGATATATCTGTCCAGTGCTATCTACCATAACTTCAAGCGTTGTCTGCTGACCTCGTAAGATTTCTCTGGGCCACTCGGGCAAATTGTGCCGGACGCCCTGTTGAACCAGCAGCGTTCTCAATCCTCATGAAACATCGCGTCGTTTACACGCCAATCACATCCTGCTTACCACCCCCTCCCGGGCCATCACCGTGCCCATGGGGTAATTGGGGAATGGGGTAACGACCAGCCAGAGGCTCATTCCATCCCCGCGACTGACTTTGCATCGAGCGCATAGGCCTAACATACATGGAACATCACGCTACGATCAGAGCTGCTGGAGTGACATCAACTGCTGATGCTCTTCTCCACTTCGCGTGAATAAACACCGAGGAAGGTCTTACAAGGAGGACCAGCCGTGATACCCCGGGGACTCCGCGCATTTCCCCAACATCCCCGCGTCTTCGTCGTATTGTTGTCCCGACGAATTTTGGGGCAAGTGTTGGAGCTCGCCATGTTCGGGACAAGTCGACCGACTTCCTTTGGGTCAATGGCACGTCTCGGCCGCCTTTAGCAGTGATCTGAACCGGACATGGTCGAACCTGCAATATGTATAAATAGCTCACCTTCTCTGCATCCTATTAGCACTAGCATCACCAAACATCACACCAAATAGCATCAAGACAATGCAACTGTGGAAGCACGAATTCAAAGGCAAGGCTCTGGTCGCGGCAGTGACGCTGGCGTCCTGTCAAGCCTTCCTCCTCCTCGGTTTCGACCAAGGAGTGATGAGCGGCATTATCGGCGCCGATAACCGATTCGGTCGAGACTTCAACAACCCCAACGCTGATATGCAAGGCAATATCACAGCCTTGTACGACATCGGATGTGTTCTCGGCTCTATCCTTTGTTACTTCATCGGTGAGCGCTACGGAAGGCGTACTATGCTCATGGTTGGAGGGGCAATCATGATCGTTGGTACAGCCATTCTAGCCTCCTCCTTCACTGTCTCCCAGCTCATTGTTGGGCGAATTGTCACTGGGTTTGGAAATGGCATGAATTCGTCAACTGCTCCAGTGTACCAAACCGAGTGTTCCCCAGCTGCGATTCGAGGAGCTCTGCTTACCCTGCAGGGTACTGTTACCATCCTTGGCGTGGTTATTGCGTACTGGTGAGTCCCGTACTCCGTGGCCACATGGTTCTGTCTAATTACTTCTCCAGGATGGATTATGGTACCAACTTCACTGAAAGTTCTCTTCAGTGGCGCCTCCCCCTCGGCTTTCAAGCCGTCTTTGCTATTTGCCTCGTCCTTCAGATTGTTGGTCTCCCCGAGACACCTCGCTGGCTTGTTCAGCATGATCGACACGAAGAAGCCCGAGAGGTCATCGCGGCTCTCAACGACAAACCAACAAACGACGAGGACGTCACAAGAACAATCCTGGACATCCAAGTCGGCTTGGAAGAAGAACAAAGAGGGGGCGCATTCCGCTTCAAGGAGCTGTTCTCTTGGGGGGAGACCCAAAACTTTCGACGGCTCCTCATCATCATCTCGATCCAACTTGGCCAACAATTCACCGGTTCCAACATGATCAACTACTACGCCCCTGTAATATTCCAGCAGAACATGAAGGTCAGCCGTAATATGTCCTTGATACTTGGCGGCTGTGCTCAGTGTACCTATTTGGTTGGATCAGCCATTCCTGTCTTGCTCATGGATCGTTTCGGGCGACGGACCCTGCTTATGATCTGTTCTGCTGGCTTGTGTTTCTGCTTCATTATGGTAGCCGCTCTGCTATCGGTTGGGTCTCAAGGATGTGCTTATGGAGCAACCGCGTTCATCTTCATTTTCCAACTCTTCTACGGTGTGGGTTGGCTTCCTGTTCCCTGGTTCTATCCTTCAGAAATCAACACGACCCGAATGCGTACTCGGATGCAAGCCATCGCTTCTGGTTGGAACTGGATGGCTGTATTCGCAGTAGTTAAGATTACTCCGATCTCATTTGGTGAGTAACACCCAGTCCGAGAAGCCGACAGGTCTGACATCAGTACAGATAACATTGGCTGGAGAACGTTTATTATTTTTGCCGTCTTGAACGCCGCCTTTATTCCTGTGGTGTATTGCTTCTACCCGGAGACTAAAGGTATTGAGCTTGAGGATATTCCACTTCTCTTTACCAAGGGCGGAGTGACTGGTGGAGTGTTTTCGTCCAAGGGCGGTCGAACAGTCGAACCGCACCAGCACGCACACGAGAGGCATATCGACACCAAGCTTAGTCACTACCCCGAAGCCAATGAAGTCGAGGATGTGAAGTAAAATTTGGCTATCGTTTCCGAGGGATATGAGCTTGATTGGCCGTTGAGGGGTTACGTGGGAAGGCCAGGCTCATCTGAGAGATAGCGACAGCATTGGTTTCTTTATTTGTATAGCTAAACTGAGTATACTGCGATCAATACGGCGTTTTTCTTCCGACCGATGATGTATTTTTATTTTAGCCCATCCTACCCGTCCCTTGAAATCCCATTTTCCCGTCTATTATTCTATTGTACGGAAAACATTACATTAAGCACCGTATTGTTGCGGGCTCCTCGATCCAGAAGCTTTGAATCCCCAATCGTTCGCTGACGGGTCCTTCCTACTTGCCTGAAGGTCTGACTCAGTCAAGGGATCCGACTGTACGCTGATCTCTTGCGCGATAACGATCCCCCCATTGCCATCCTTATTCGTTGATTTACCATCGCTATCTTCAGGAAGTATATGCTCATCGCTGCCCCATGCCGTGGCTTGCGGGACAGAGAGTGGATGGCTGTGCAGCGTCCCTCTTTTACGGCTGTTGCCAAACCGGCTTCCACCTGGCTCGGTACTCCGAAGTTGGTGACTCTCGGCGGCTGATCTTGTTTGCCTGCTGAACAAGACACTCAGTCCAATCATGCTGGCTCCCTTCCGCAACAGTGGCTGGATAATTGGAAGGTTGGTGACGACAATTGCAACAAAGGTCTCACGGCAAGCCCATGCGCTACCTGACACGGCACCGTCGGGACCGGCCTAGTAGAGATGATTGTTCAGTACATTTCATATTTACAATTCTTGATGCTGTGCTGTTTCGACATCTCGCCTCGGAGAAGGGAACTGAGGGGGCAGGGGGTCGAGTGAGCTTACGGTGAGAATGACGACTGCTCGAATCGTGCCAGCCATCATGATGAAGAGCGCGCCACTAAAAAGGAGCATAAGAGTAAGTCTGCGGCGCAAGCTGATATTGACGCCCCAGAGAAGCTAATGCGTGGCCGAATCGGCTAATCAGCGAAGCTTTCGGCGCGATGAGACTCAAGTAGACGTACAGGTAGTGGAATTGACAGCAGATAGATGTCTGTCATGACATTTGGGATAACTACTACTAAAACGTAGGCTGGCGAGTTTGTCGGTTTGCAGAGGACACCCGGGTCAGGACTGACCTGCCAGAAGTGATGGAATGGCTGGCATGATAGAAGGATCGTGAGAAACACTGCCAAATAAGTGACTCCAAGGATGATGTAGGCAAGCCTGACGCGCGTTGTGAGGTGGGTTAATCCGGACCTATGTGATAACGAGAAGAGTCAACAGGCGTTCTCCCATCCAGCACGTTGCAACACCGGACATACGTAAGTCGGCTGTAAAAGGCCGTGACGCAGAATTTCAGGGACCATAGAATGCATGCATAGAAGGACCAGCCGATAACCTGAATCTTCGAGCCCCATACCCGGTTGTAATGTTCTCGAGAACTCGGATCGAGGTTCGCGCGTTCTTCGTTTGTCATGTAGCTGTTTGTCAGCCCTTCGAATTTGGCGCCGACTAAATATGCGGCAACTGTTTCTGCAGTGAAGACGAGCTAGAGTGCCGAAGCCAGCCTGAATGTCAGTCCCACAGGTCGTGACGATTGGATTGCTTTGGAACATACCCCCGTAAATGGCATTAAATAATCATCGAGCTGCCAACCGGATAGCCCGATTTGGCGCCATCGTACACCAACCCTAACCCCGATGGTAATGAGGCCGATGGAGAGGAGGACAAATTGCTCTTCGATACCCATTTCCGAGGGCTTTGGCCAACAGAGACGCGCTGGCAGTATGGAACGACGTCGAGACAAACGTAAAGAAGAAAGAATAGCGTCGGGAATACATGAGCCGCATCCAGGGGCATTTTTCAGCCGCAGCGCAGCTCATGTTTTTATGGATGATGGGAAGAATTCCACCTAGCACAATCACATAAGTATCTGCCGGCTTATCATGCTTGTGAAACTCCGGAGGCCCAAGTTCCAACCGTCCATGTTGCATCCAGTTTTGTCGATCTTCCCCGCTTGGAGTAAAACCAAAGCCCGACTGGACCTTGCGGCTCCGCACTCCCTTGCGGATCATGGCGCGTTCATCGAGTTGAACTCAAGGGGCCCTGGCTCACCGAGGGGAACATGAGTCGTCTTTCGCTCTCATCTGCATCCGGAAGAGACTGTTGATTCCTTCAAGTGCTTCGTGAAGACTTATCCCAGACGCTTCTAGACAAGCCTCAAGTAACCCTATTTTGAAGTTCCCGGAACCGCTCTAAAACAAAGGCATGGAACAATGGAAGACATGCCGTGCCTTCCAAAAGCTTAAATGACCACGGCATCTACCCCAAGTCAAGATATTCTCCGCAAAAAGGTTGGAGGAAATAATCTAGATGAAGCCTAGCAGACGACCATCGCGCGATGATTTTCAGAAACGTTGAATTTTTTTACGCGAGAAAGGGGCACCGAAACGTCCGTCGCATGTTAGTTTTACACATGTGCGAGGTTTCGCAGAAGAAACCAAATAAGGACGGCAACTCGGGCTTTTCGACGTAAGCCGGAAGTGCGGGAGTTTCGCCCGATGACAAGGGAGCGAGTAATGCACTTTGCAGAGTGGAACGTTCACCACCAAATCGAGAAGACGACGCAACATCACCTTCACTTTAGGACAAATACGCAAAGGATCAACCTTGTAAGTAGCTTCTGAAGACCCTGTTGTTAATGCTTGTGGTAAGTGGTTCCACCATGGACGGACGTGGTTCGCCGTGAAGAATCTTCCGTCCAGCTTGGCAGCCAACCAACACAGGAGTTGTTGGTTCTCAGCTTTTCCACTTGTCGCCCCTCGCAGCAGACTTAAGGGGTACATAAGTTGAGACGAGCGCTCATTCCTTCGAAGAATGAACAGCTTGAGACATTTCATATGGTAGGTAAATATATGCAAAGCGATTGTGGATTTGTGAAGTATACCTATGACGATTTGTGCCGCGAGTCAGATGAAAGCCCCGCTCCCCGTTGCAGATAACATGAATGCTGAGCGAGTCAGTGGTTGCAGGTCGTAGTCTGAGAACGTACCATGCAGCTTTTACCGACTCTTCCGTTGTTAACATTCTCATATGTATATCACCCCCTTTATTTCGCATCTGCCCAGTGGTAATCTATATTACAACTCTTACCCCCAGACCCCAGAAAACTGTTCGTTCTTACGTACCTAGCGATCACACATCCTTTCCCTTGCTTTCATTATAATCGCCACCCAATCCCACTTCGCAGACGTAGGACTTGAACTGTCTTGCGGGCACCTTGTTCTCGAACATTTCCTGAACCTCGGCGTAATTGCGACCCTTCAACTCTGGGAGGCAGAAGTAGAGGTAGACGCACATGGGGACGGAAAACCCGAAGTAGATGAAGCAGATTTTTCCCCCGAGGTTAGCTTGGTCGGTGTTGAGGAGATACGGAAGAACCTGGGTGATCATGCAAGATACCGCCGTAGACACCATAATATTGATGCTATACGTCTTTTGCCGAAGTTGAACACTGAATGCGTTAGCATATGGCCATGTGGAAATGAGATGGACAACGAGGTGCAACCATACCTCGCGGTCTCTCCACCAATGCTGTATGCAACAGCTCCCAACGTGGCCTGTGCCCTAAGCGTTAGTTTCGAAAGCGGGAAATAGCCACGAAGCAGCTTGACTTGCCTGGTATAAGAAACCCCAAATGACCATAAAAGCAACAGTGGCCGAGAGGGCGGGAGCACTCCCAATGGTACTGATACCTCCGATAACAAGCAGAAGGGCCGTCATGGTGAAGCAACCACCAACGATCATCGGCCTTCTTCCAAAGCGATCGACGAGCGGCCAAGATGCCATGTTACCGACTAGTTGAATTGCATTGGCAACTTGTCCAATGGTAAGAGGGTCACTGACACCAGCCAGTCGAAAGTAATACCTAGCAATATCTCGTTAGACGATGAACAGTTCGAAATAGAATATGGAGCGGACGAACGTGAGATAGCCGCTGATGAATCCCACACCAATGAACTGCTGCGAGAGGTAGACCATGATGATGATGGTGATTCGGCGAAGGTTTGTGCCCTTGAAGCATTCCAACCACTTGCTGGATGCCTGCTCCCGTTTGGCCTCCTCTTCCTTTGCGATGGCCACAGTTGCGACCGCTATAGCGGCATCCACATCGAAATTGTCACCATTGAACCGACGAAAGGCCTTCGCGGCATCCTCTCGGCGCTCTCTCAGCAGCAGCCAGGTAGGTGATTCTGGAAGCAAAGTAATGATGAGAAGAAGGAGCCCAGGTGGAACGAGCTGAGTAATGACTGGGATTCGCCATGCTTTATCAGTTGGGTCGGTTTTGCAAGAGTATACGACCAGGGAGTTGAGCCATTGTCCAAGCACAATCATTGTGTTCTGAAAGACGTTAGACGACTATTAAAGTACATGAGCATAGAGCTTGCGAGTTTACTTACAACGAGAGCAAGACATATGCCGCGCATCTTGACAGGGGCAAGCTCGGCGACAAAGACCGGGCCAAGCGAATGGCCGAGGCCAAAGCCAAAGGTCGAAACCACCTTTCCCGCAAAGAGCATCAGGATCGAGTTGGCAAAGTACTGAACCATGATTCCTCCAATGCATATGGTGCAGGCGATGATGATTGTCTTTTTGCGGCCAATAAAGTCGCTAAGGATACCTGTGATGAAAGCAGAGACAAATATGCCAATAGTGTTGCCGGCATTGAGGATTTGCTGGTCCCTGGCTTTGATGACGTACTCGTCCTCGACCAGATATCCAAACCTCTTCGCGAACGGAGTTACGGCAAGAAGCTTGCCCATCATGGATACCTCATATCCAAAGTTGATTGGGAGGAGGTAGATGATCAGGCCTATGTCTCTGTCAGTCGTGACATTATCCTCGAGGTGGAAATGAACAGGCCTTACAGAAGAGCAAGACGCGGCGGTTATCCCAAATGTCGCGAAAGACAAGCTTCTCGTTGGCGCTGCTTGCTGGAAGTGCCATGGCGGCGGCTGGGCCAATGTCATCCACATGAGAGGTCCTGTCCCGCTCTTTGGTGTCGGGACCATTGCTGTTGGAGTCCATCTTGAACTTTGACGGTCGTTGGAACAAACTCGGAGTCTTATCGAAGGATGGACGGCTCGAGAATCGGGTAGAGAAGCCTACACACGGAATTGTTCCCTGAAACTCGCGGCACTTTGCCCGACTATTTATGCCTTGCGAACGCGACTGTTCTGCCTTTCCATCCCCCGCACTTTCCCCCGCGTACGGACTGAGTCGTTCATGTCTCCATCCCCGGCCTCTCCACCTTCAACCCCATGATTCAGTAGCGCGATCATTCGTCGATGCGAAAGCGAGACGGCGGAGCATCGACGAATGATATCTCGTTCCGACCGGAACCATATGCGCGCAACCCTGGGTTGGAATTCGTAACCGCTGCATGGCCAGACCGCAAGGAAAGAAGTCACGAAAATGGCAAGAATAAACGCACACTACCCGTGTAGTAGCTCGACTAATACTATTGGAAACCGTTGCGCGGGCTCGAGGCCCAGTCGGGAGTTGAATTCGACCTGGGACGGAGTGAAGGTAGTGCCGTTCCCTCAGTGACAGCAGAGCTCCTTGTAGACCTGGTTGTCTTCTTAAAAAGGGCACTTCCCATTATCTTCTCCTTTGCATGCAGGTTAAGGTAAACTGATCGGCGAGCGAAAGCACATATGCATGAAGTCTATGGATGCGGATATGTCCATTGGCAGAGAGTAAGGAGCCAGGAAGGGACCTTTTGGCCCTTGCAGAAGGAGGTTGGGCCTCGGGTATTTAAGCGGGTCGAAGAGGGAACCAAAATTTAGAAACTGTATCGTCCGGGGTAGGCACCACGCTACACACTCAGAGGTAATAGATCGTGGATCCTAATCAAGACGTTCTCCTTCATCAGTTCCAATTACGGCTTCATTAAGCCCTTGTCCCTTTGCACCGTTACAGAGCTTTTCTGGCGTCCCCCGTACCGAATGTCGCGAACCCATACAGTCATTCATTTCAACCATTTCAATCATTTAAAATTTTAATCATCTAATCGTCTCATCATTCTGCGCATTGCTGTACCCCCCTTCGTGTCGCGTCGCCTGGAGCCGTCCACCTCCATGTGCCTGCCCGTCTGGCCTTTTGTCTTCTCCCGCCGCAATGGTTTCAACTTCGAGCCTCGAGCTCTAAAATTTCCCTCGCCGCAGAAGGCGATAACCTCTCTTCAATAGCTCCGTTCCAACTTCCGTGGCGTGCCGATGAGTCTGTCTGGCCACGGAGACCTCCCTCAACCCCCCTCGAGCTGACATGGGTCTCTAATCACTATGGCCTTTTCTTGTCAAGCGGTGACCACTCCAGAAGCAAGTTTTGCCTTTGACATCGGTAAGATGCCCACAGAATGCGGGACCTGCTGCTTAGCAGCCGGATAGATAGAGAGCAATGGACTGAGTGTAGGGTAAAAAGGAGCTGGAGAAGTAGAAGAGGGACTGTGGGCACCCTCTTATTGTTCGCACTTATGGGAAGGAGGTCCAGGAGGCATAATGGGAGGAGCTCGGGAGTACATATATATAACCAGGCAGTACGGCCCATCAGAAGAACGTCAACCTTGCAAGGATTAATTAATCCCACCTCTGTTTTGGAATCATTCCTGCGTTTCGTAAGTCCCGTAACGTCATTAGAGCGCGCTTTGGGTCTTCTGTTCAAGCCACAGACCAAAACAGAAAAGCGTCAGCCAGCTGATCAACTCCAAAGATGATGATTGGGTCATGGATTTCACGGCCGCGGATGGCGCACGCGCTGCGTACGACGGTCTGATGCGAAAGCATGCCTAGAGGTCAAAATGACATAATTGGGAAGGAGAAGGAATGACGTTCAAATGCAAGCCATTCGAATCTAAGAATGGCTCGCTCTCCCTTTTCCCACAAACAATATCCAACGCCACGTGCGATTTTCCCTCAAATGGCCATGTCAAACTTTTTCATGCACATTTCGCCGAAATCCCTCAACTCCAATGCTTGCTGCTCCGAATTACGATACCGACCACTCTAGCAGTTGATGCGTCTACCCGGCCTCACTCTTTCAACCTGCCCCAGCAATCTATGGTTCCTGGTGTCTGCCAGGAAACGATTCCGGTCCCTACGAAGACGACGCCCTTCACGCCCCAGCATTTAGAGCCAAATCTTGCAGCTCGAGCAAGACATGGCAGTGGAAGATATCGACAGCAATTCGATTCTCACCGGACCAACGGCATTTGTGGTCGCTTGCTTTCTCGCAATTTCGATATACAACTTCATCGAACTGAATTTCATCATCCTCACGACATTCAAGCGACGAGCCGGCCTCTATTTTTGGAGCTTTATATTCGCAACTTGGGGGATTCCTTTTTACTCAACCGGCTTCCTTCTCCTAAACTTTCGACCAAGCACAAATAGTTATGTGTATGTCACCCTTATTATCCTCGGTTGGTGGCCCCTGGTGACTGGCCAGGCTGCCGTCCTGTATTCCCGATTGCACCTCGTCCTGGACAAAAGATCATGGCTCAAGGCCATTCGAATAATGATTCTTGTCAACGTCATCATCTGCCACGTCCCTACGACCATTCTGGTTTACGGCGCCAATTCTGCCAGGCCAGGCTCTTTCATCAAACCCTACTCCATCTACGAGAAGCTTCAGATCAGCCTCTTTTTTCTTCAGGAAATGATCATTTCTGGTCTGTACATCTTTGAGACAACCCAAATGCTCCGAATCACCGCTGTTACTGGACGGGACTCAAATCGACGGTACCGATACGCACTGCAGCATCTTTTAGTCGTCAGCATTATCGTTGCGTTGCTCGACGGTCCCATCTTGGCGTTGGAGTATGCCAATCTTTATCGACTTCAAACAAGCTACAAGGTCTTTGTATACAGCATTAAACTCAAGCTCGAATTCAGCATTCTTAACCGCCTCGTTGAGATGTCCAAGGCTCGGAAAGGGAGCACGTCTTTTGCCCATACAACAGAGCATACAGAGCGCAGTGCAGGTATTGGGGCGGCCACGGAACCTCCCGGTGATTCCATGCCGACTTTCAGACGCCCCAGTTGGAATCTTCGGAAGGGAAGTAGTAGGAAGCAAAGCACCACTGGTATAGAGGCGGCAAGAGGTGTGCGAGGTAGAGGGTTAAGTATCTAGAACCGATTTCACTGGCTTATTTTCACTGATTGTCAGATGTCTCGTGGACTCGTGTCTATTTGGCCAGTCTCAATATGGACGGTTCGCCCCCATGACCATGCTGTGTGCCCTCTCGACGGTATGAGTATTATTGAGTGAAAGACTGAAGCCCTGAACGGTTCATACTTGATGTCAGGAATACTATGTTCGGTGCTGGGCGATGAAATGTCTAGTGACAACATCGATGTCCTATAATGATAGGAAGCCAAATCGAGCTTCATAACTGCTTAACCCGCTGGCGGGGATGCACTCCTTAACATCGCTGTACAGCACGGAATAGAGTGGCAGAACATGTGGCCTCTGTGTCTTGGGGAATTGTTGCAAGAAGCTTCCTAGAGTGCCTTAAAGTTGCGTTAAGCCCGTGTCTAAGGGATACTTGGATCGACTTCTAAGCGGGCACCATTCAACATGGGAACCGGTATGGGAACGTCCAGACAACCGAGGTTCGCAACATTTACTAATGAGGGTTGGGCCTCACCATTGCCGCTACGTCCTCCTGGTCTGTCATGGCGGGCTGTTCGGCCGTGCCTCGGATTCCCATTCTCACCTACGACTCCGTGATCTATTCGTCAAAATCTGCAGAGAGTATTTAAAAACGATGATCGCGAACAAAGACAAGCAGAGCACGATATTTCCGGTGAATCTCGTGGTGGGTTGATTCTGACCCAGTGAGCACAGTGAGTTGCGTATGTCTCGCAACGGAAGCGGAGGTTTCGTGTCAGGTTTGCGACTTTTAACGCTCCTTGATAAAGTGCATTCATCCTTGAGTTTGTCTCACAAGAGATTACCGCTATTAAATCCTGGATTGCTTATATTTGAGTAGCATCTTAATGGTTAACTGACGAGATATTTACCTCCCTACCTACTCTCATCACTATTTGTCAGGAGTGCGGAATAGCTCACTAGGTGGTACTTGGCCGCTATGTGGCTATAACAGTGGAAAATATTGTTGCTTAACATCAGATGTGTTACGCATATCATGGAGGGAAGACCGGCCCACCATAGGTGTTCACCGCCTGTTCAGTCTTGGCATTTGCAACAACCATCTTGAATCTTGGCATATGCAGAGAGTCGGATAATCTTGGGAGTGGTGTCAATATTGATCTCGCTGGCTCGAACGAGTTTGGGCTCGTTAACCGCGGTAAGTTGGCCATAAGGCGAGGGTTATCTACTTGGGATCTTGGAAACCCAACTGGCTGGAAACGGCGCGGCGGGTCGCACCTCTGTCCACATAAATCCTAGTTATTGTGCTACGTTGGCATAAACTTCAATCGTTTAGCTCGGAAACGCAGGACATGTGGCAGAAGGATCTATGATGATTTGCTTTAGGGCTGGCCTTACGGTGACTGGCCTCATGGATGCAGAGCAGAGAATCCTCCGGCGCAGAGTATTGCCAAAATGGGCGAAGATTGTGGATTTGCTGGGTTTAGAGTGGACAGAGGACTGGAGCAATGCAACGAATCCCACTTGCTTCCTCGTACTACGGAACTTCAGCGATGGAAGTTCCCAAAGCTCCACCATGGTATAAGACCGCAGCTCAACTCGAGGGTCAGAAATTCAGCTCCAGCGAACACGAGATCCGGACTCACGGGATAACACGAAGTCAAGACGCCCACTGAAATGGGCCACAATTAATATACACCACACGCCCCAGAATTTTGTCATGCGGAAGTATGGCTAAGTGTGCGGCGCTGCCGCTTACTAGATGCATATAGCCCTTGACTGCGTCTGTCCTTTGACACGTCACGGGCAGTTAGTTGAGAGCACATAGTTACTTCTCCTAATACAATGAGTCATTGTGGTAAAGCGGGGGGACAATGACCTCGACGCGCAATACTAATAGCACTGCATCTCCTTACTACTAGTCTCCAACTTTCATTATTAACGACAACGACCCATAGCCTCCTGACCACTATCGCAATGAGCACTATCTCCAATTGTTAAGTGCTGCCGCCTACCATAAGATTACAATTATTACAGTCCTTTATATAACCCTTTATTACGTCCTTTGCCTAAGATATTAGTTATAAGCCATTTTCTAAGAGATAACGTGCTTTAGGATGCTATAGTGCAATATGCGGACTGGACTGGTGTGCTATATGAAGAAGGATCCCATTTATGGATGTGTTTTAAAGTAGGCTATAGATATTTAGTTGTGAGTCTTTAAATGTTACTATTAAACGTTGTAAACTAAGAACTCGTTTAAACAGTGCAGGTTTACTTCCTAAACCATCCATTTGAGGTATAACTGTTTGTTGGGATTTATTTCTGGTTAAGTCTCCTCTATAAGGGTCTAGATTTATTCCTAATGTTTAGCGCAGAGGATTAAGGATTATTTAATAGTATTATTAGTGGAGAGGCCAGGGCATTATGCTAAGTAATATAAAAGAGTAAATAAGGGGGTATTATATTGCTTAATAGTTAATTAAGAGGTAATTAAGGTAAAGTAGTTATATTAAAAGCTAAAGCAGCTAAGTTCTATTTACTATAGTAATAAATAT
>JAMQMW010001323.1:0-23011 GCA_024115155.1 Thelonectria blattea
CCAAACACTCGCCAAATCACTCAACGCCTCGGGCGAATTCAGGACTACCCCCTGACACTTCCCCCTATGCGTCTCTGACTCCCCCAGATTAAATGCATCCCTCGGCATCGTCAAATTGACCAACTGGTCCCCCACGCCGACCGTAAACGTCAACTCCGGCGCGAGTTTCTCCATGACGTCGCAGTCAGCACCCCACGTACCCAGTGAATCCAGCTGTTCAATCTCTGGGCTAATAGCCGCGTACAAGTCCTTTGCCGTCTGGTAATCCGGCGCGAGGACGTACGAAGTCCCCGAGTCGAGCAGCGTGACGGCTTGGGGGAAGGGTTTCTTGGTTTTGGAGTTGGGCACGGTTTGCCCGTTGACGAAGAACGTTGGGTTGTCGATGTACCATTCGCGCGTGAGGGCGACGATGCTGGAGTTGAAGTCTACCCAGGTGATTTCGCCTTCGTACTTGCTCGAGTCGATGCCTCCGAGGGTAAGTTCCCCTGCTGGGCTATCCTCCCCGGAATTGAGGTACAAAGAGAACAGCGGCTCCGGGAGCAAACCAGCGTAATACATGCTCCAAAACGACGGCTGCAAATCCCTCCCCAGCGCCTCCCCAATAATAGAAGCATTCGCCGGCCCCAAGCCCATAATCCCCTCGATATTCGGCCCCAGCGCGTTCTTCCCGAGATTCGCATCGTACGTATCCGCCAGGAAAAATGGCTGCTTCTCGACAGCCACGTCGCCAATGGTAACAGTGTCGGAGTGAATCCTGCCGACCATGGTGGCCTTCTCCTTCAGCGGCTGGGCGTCGCTGGCGGTGCCAAAGGAGATGTTGTACGGCAGGTTGGGCGTCTTGGAGAAGGAGGAGGACTTGGAGGCGTCGAAGAGGGTGTAGTTGCTGCAGGTTGTGCAGCCCTTGTTGGGGAGGATGAGGTCCGTTGAGCCTGTGTCGAAGATGACGTTGCTGGGGATAATTAGTTTGACGTAGGTAGGTAAGTAGGGGAGGGGGGGTTGAGACTTACAACTCTTGAGGGGGCGTGCCGACGGATATCTTGCCGTACCATTGGAAGTCGGTGACGTTCCACCAATTGGTCAACTTGACGTCGACAGAGGAAGAGCGCTTTGAAGGAGTGCGGCCTTGGAGTTTGACCATCATGGGTTGCACGGCGGCTGTTGCCAATGTGGCGACGAGGGGGACTGCAGTAATCTTCATGACGAACGGAAAAGAAAGAGTTCAAGTCAAAGGAAACGAATAGTCTAGAAAAGAGGAATGAAGAGGAGATGTCTACAAAACCCGAAGCCATCGAGCAGACAACTCAGCCTTTATACTCACCACTCACCAGCCTCAACCACAACAAGCAGATCTCATCTCCATCTCACTCCCATCTATCCTCACAGGGCTGACGAACACCTCGCCAATGCCCCCGGCCGAGATTCCAAGCGAACCCATCTCAATTGAATGAAAAGGACCAGTAGGATTCCCCCCTCAGTCGAGCCCGCAATTAAGCTGAGACGACCGGGCCATGCCTCAAAGAGCTGTAGCGTCCGTGAGAAGCAGGCATCGTGATTGGACGCGTCGCCATTGAATCGTCATTGTGGCACTGCGTTCGCCAAAGGACGAGATGTTGACAATGTCGCATTAATAATTAAAGAGGCTGCTTGACATGGTTCTGTTATTGGCCGAGATCCGAGCATACCTGCAGTGACTCTCACCAGGCTGAGAGGATACATAGTCTAGTTGATGTTGGCCAGAGCATTTGTGGACAAACCCAGTTGGTAGAGCATTTGCACGGGTTGGACTATTCTGAACGCCATCACCAACACCTGCTTGTATGCCTTTCATGTGCCTTGTACAACCCTCATTCACTTAGATACCAAGGATACCATCGTCATTCGTCTCCTCATTGCAGAGCCATAACGCCGATCCCAATGCAGTCAACCATAACGACACCGCCATAAGCCTCCCAGACCTTCCAAACCTCCAAACCTCCAAACCTCCAAACCTCCAACCTCATCTACCTCCTCCCACGTCCACCCCCTCCCGGCATCCCTGGCATACCGCCGCCGCCCATACCCATCTGCCGCATCATGGCCTGCATGTCCATTCCGCCCGGCATCCCCGGCATGCCTCCTCCTCCGCCGGCGCCGCCGAGCATCTTCATGAGGCTTCCCATGTCCGGCATGCCTCCCGCTCCTCCGGCACCGCCCATGCTCTGAAGTCGCTTCTGCATCGCCGCCATCTGTTGCGCCTTGTTGCCGCCGCCCATGGCCTGTTGAGCCCTCTGCATGTTCTTCATGTTTCCTCCCATCTTCTTGGCCATTCCCGCCATCATTCGTTGTTGCGTGAGAAGGTCTTCCACCTCTCGCACCGACGTTCCCGATCCTCGTGCGATTCTCGTCATTCTCGTCGGTTGTTCGACAAACATCTTTCCGTCAGAGTCGAGTTCCTTTTCCGTCATGGAATCGCAAATGTAGATCATCCGCTTCAGCTTGTTGCCACCCTCCTCGTCGTCCATGCCCTGCATCATGTTGCTCATGCCGGGAATCATGCCCGCCATTTTTGATAGCGGCCCCATCTTCATAATGTTGGACAGCTGGTCGCGGAGATCCCGCACCGTAAAGATGCCCTCCTGGATGTGCTTGATGGTGTCCTTTTGGTTGAGGTTGAGACTCTGCACGTGCTCCATCAGGCCCGCCATGTCGCCCATGCCCAGCAGCTTCTGCACGAATTGTTGAGGCGCGAACCGCTCCAGATCCAGCATGTGTTCGCCGGTACCGATAAACACGATAGGCGTGTGCGTTGCCGCGACGGCGGAAATGGCACCACCGCCGTGGGCGTGACCGTCCGTCTTGGTGATGATGATGGCTCCAAAGTCGGCTGCTTCCTTGAACGCCTTGGCTTGCGACTCGGCCTGCTGACCAATCGACGCGTCCAGAACCATGATGGTCTCATCCGGCTTGATGGCGGTTTGGATGTCCACCATTTCCTGGAAAAGCGCAGACTCCTGTCGGTGACGACCCGACGTATCGACAATGATGACCTCGAACCGCTCCTTCTTGAACTGCTCCACGCCGGCCCGCGCCACCTCTGCGGGATCCGTCTCCGTCAGAGAACCGTAGTAAGGAATCTTGGCCTTGGTCGCGTTCTGCTTCAGCTGATCGAAAGCGCCGGCTCGGAAGGTATCGGCGCACACGAGGCAGCTGCGGAAGCCCCTCGTCTGGTAGTGTCGCGCCAGCTTGGTACACGTCGTCGTCTTTCCGGCACCCTGCAGACCGACAAACATGATGACGTTTGCCTTGCCCTTCTTCGGTCGGAACGGTTCGGCGTGGGGATCGACCAGCTTGACGAGCTCGTCGAAGACGGATTTCTGGATCAGGCGCTTCTTGTTGACGGCGGGGGGGAGCTCTTTGAAGTTGACCGTGGTTCGGATGGACTTTCGTAGCTGTCCGACGAGTTTGACGTTGACGTCGGCTTCGAGGAGGGCGGCGCAAATTTCCTTGATCATGGCATCAAATGCCTACGGCTGGTTAGCAGAGGCGGGGAAGCTGCGGCGCGTTGACGTGCCTTTTCGTCGAGGTTTTGCTCGCGCGTGAGGTTTGAGACGGCCGCGTTGATGCGGCGACCGAGGTCTTGAAGAACCATGACGGTGGATTGGCAGCACGAGAGGGCCGCGGAGGAGAGAAAGGGGTCGATGAGGTTGAAGCATGGCCACGAACCTCAAATTGAGGCAAGGTGGGATAATGCGGAGGTGGGGCAATCGGCATTGAATTTCTCCGAGCCGAAGTTTAGGGTAGGTAGGTACCTTATTAAGCACTGTTCGCTGGTCGAGCAAGCACGGGTTTCTTTCTTGCATCTTCCAACAATGATGATGATTGATATTCTACGGATCTAAATGGCGGAAAATCTCGGGTATTCAGGCTCATAGGTACCTGAGTCCGCAGACGGTGAAGATGAGAAGGCCGGAGGATGGGGAATCGCCGCAAGGACAGTTCCAACCGCCTACGGACCTGTCTCCTCCCACAACACCAGGGTAACCATGGAATCATCCGCTCGGTGCGATGATTTTAACAGCAGAACAAACGGATCTTCAAAGTAAGGCGAAGATGGGCTCGTGAGTTGAAACAACGAAGGAGCAGGCCCACGGACATTGGGTACTGGACATGTGAGTAAATGGATAATATCTGCACTTCGATAACACGGTTTCTTCATGAAATGCCAGGTCACACGAGGCGTCAACACGATGAGAAGATTGCGTTGCTCAAGGAGGCGCTGCGGTTGTACGGGTTATGCGGACACCACGCACCGCCATTGCATCCGTACCTTGGCTCTCTCTGACTCTTGCTTCAAATTGCCAATCTGGGTAGTCTCTCGCCTACCAGTGCTACCACAGGACCTACCCGAGCTAACGCGAAGATATTCATGAAAAGCGTCGAGCTCCAACCAGGCCACCACAAAAAGACCAAGGTCTGTAAAAGTCGGGGTGATTAGAAACTTCTAAGGTATGATCAGCCTAATCCTCAATGCTGCTTTGCCTCCAGTCCCTACTGCCCAGAAACATTTATCCAGAGCCCCTGACCGAGGCATGATACTGTCACCGATCCAGCCCCCCATTGCCCTCAATACTCTGAGAAACCTCCTCCCGTTCTACAAATACATTCACTCGATATTTGTATCTGATACACGACGCGAACGGACCCGTCTTGCGGAACGGACATCAATTGCCGACACACACATCGCTCGGATGGTTGCAAAGACTGCACGAATCCGCACCTCGATTCGTTTCCCGTCTCATGGAGTCATGCCCATATGGGGTATTCTCGATGGCACAAAATTATCCGTCGTACGTACTCTACGGAGCAAACATGTAAAAAGAGACCGAACCACATGTTGAGGTATTTACCAGGAAACAGCAACAACAAAAGATGGCACCGCAACCCTGCCGGCGCAGACGTGTGCCCAGAGACGCCCTCTCCTTTGGTTGCACGAAAGCAACCTGCCAAGAGCCGCCAAGTAGCGCCAAGAGCCGCCGCGAAGCGCCAAGCACGACGAGCATGTCTGATAAGGATCGGACAGAGCCCAAAGTGAGACCCATGGTGGAATTGGCATCCCCCCGAAGCATTATGGTGCGGCCCTTCTTGCGTCGCTCTTCGCTGCTCTTTTGCGGTCGATTCGCAGCTGTTCGTCGCCATGGGGCTGCCAGATTGCCCTTCCAAACACTGGCGGATTCTCCTAGATTTCCCATCTCGAACGCGCAAATCCCATTCAGATCTGCCCTCCCCCACACACGCTCAAGCGCCTAGGTCCCTTTTCCAGGGCCTCCGGACGCTCCGCTGGCGCCTCTTCTTCGACCCCCTGACTCCCGCCAGGTCATGCCCATGGAAGCCGCCCAGGACAGCTGTTCGCCATCTGAACCTCCCACACCACGTCCGCTGACAAGTGGCCAGACGTGATGGCAGAGTGACATGTTTTCCTCGATGCCTGGTCCCTTAGATTGGTGCTGTTGGACCGGAGAAAGAGGGCTGCCCTTCACTGTTGGGAGACATAGCGCCCGGGCGCGACTCGGGGGAATGGGAAGATAGCCGACGATGATAATCAGCGCCTAGATCGGCGGGGAAGAGACGACGGGAGTAAGAGTAAGCTTATTACGTTTTGTCGTTGCGCCTACGGGATCCGAGACGCGCACCGGCAAGTGAGGCGGAGTGAAACATCGCCATACCGTCGTCAGCTCGAGTTACGTAGACGTGCTATCCGTAGACGGGTAGCACAAAAGCAAAAAGACCTTCGAGTTGCTACATATTGCGATCGCCCAGAGCGCCCTGGAAATACTCTAGAGATAGTAATCTGTGAGACGCCGTGTGCCGCAGGCGACATGTAGCGATCCGCGCCTCTAGGCTCTAGGCTCTTGGCAAAGCGTCGTCTTGAAATTTGGAGCAGCGACTCCCAATGTTAAGCCCTGGCTTATGCCTCTCTCTAGAACGTCCTTCCCTCTTCCTATCCCCTGGCTCCGCGTCGACGTGGTTTGTCTCGCCCGGTGATCCGGAAAGTCGAGTACCCGTCAACTGGCCGAGAAGAATCAAGCTTGTGGTCAGTCTCACCACTCCCTGGGTCCCCCCAAATACTTACCCGGAATAGATGAGTTATTTCTGAAATTTCTCATATATTCCGCCTCGTTCTTCTCGTCTTTTCCTTCCTTTCCAGTCACTCCTCTACTTTTGCGTCCCATCTTCGACTACAGTGGCACCCAATCTTCCCTCCTAACATCCTTGGGTGCGAACAAAGCGAGAAGCTGGCTTCTCTCTGACTATCCCGACCCTGTGTGATTGGAGGACAACGTCATAGTTCATCGTCCTGCTTCCTTGTTCACGCGCCATCGCGTTTTGCTTGGGTCCTACTATTGCCCTCTTTGTTTCTTGGCTTTCGACCTGTCATCTCCCACGCCCCCCCTTCCCCTGACAAGATGCCGACCCTCGATGTCAGTGAGCTGAACATTGTGCTTGGCGTGCTAGGTATATGATAGAGCCCGGTCGAGTTCTACGGGGGGGGTTGCTTACACTGTTTCAGGCGCCTTCACAGTGCTGTACGGTATCATCTCCGTCAAGATCAAGCAGGCTTGGTATCTCGGTGAAGCTCGTAGGTTTTACCCTCCCAGAGCCGCGACTTGGCGTCTCTGACAACTTTTAGTGCCCGCCGTCGTCTTTGGAATTATTCTAGGTCCCCTCTCTGCCAAGTTCATAGACTCCGAGCGATGGGGTTCCGCCGAGCCTGGGCAAACTAATGCCATCACACTGGTAATGCATCCCTCTCGCATGCCTTGCAGCGCCGAGAAGCCACTAACACAAAGATGCAGGGCGTGGCGCGTGTCATGATTGGCGTGCAGCTCGTCATCGCGGGATACCAGCTCCCCGCCAAGTACAACTTGACGCGATGGAAGGAAATGGCCATGTGTCTGCTACCCATCATGACGACCATGTGGCTCTGCACCACGGCGTGCATGATGGCTACGGTCCCTAAAGTGACCTTCCTGGCGGCCCTGGTCATCGGCAGCTGCGTGACGTGCACCGATCCCATCCTATCCCAGGCTATTGCCAAGGGTCCCTTTGCCGATAAGTACGTTGCCCGACCCCTGAGGGAGATTATTTCCTCCGAGGCCGGTGCCAATGACGGCTTCGGCTTCCCGTTCCTGATGCTGGCGACGTATCTGATCCGACACGCCGATGTGGCGGGCGCGGGAGAGGCCGGACATCACAACGTGGCCAGGTCCGCCGAAGTCGGTCGGTTGGGTGGCGGCACGGGAGAAGCTCTCAAGAACTGGGTCGTCGAGACTTGGCTGTACATTGTGCTCATGTCGGTCGTCTACGGTGCCATTATCGGCTACGGATCTTGCAAGGCTCTTCGCTTTGCCTTGAAGCGGTAAGACCCCGTTACACTCGCATCTCCCGGACAGAGTAGCTGATGGCGATTAGCAAATGGGTCGACAACGAGTCCTATGTCCTTTTCCCCGCCGCTCTCGGCATGTTCATCGTGGGCACTTGCGGCGCCATCGGCACAGATGATCTCCTGGCCTGCTTCGTCGCCGGGAGTGCCTTGAACTGGGACGGTCACTACCTCCGCGAGACGGAAGCCCGACACGACGAGGTCAACTCGTGCATCGACGTGTTGCTCAACTTTGGCGGTTTCATGTACATCGGCACCATCATCCCCTGGGCCGAGTTCAATGATCCCGACGGAACTGGCCTGACGTACGGTCGGCTTCTCGCCCTGGGCTTCCTGGTTCTCGCGTTCCGTCGCATCCCGGCTATCTTGGCTGCCTACAAGTTCATGCCTGCCGTGTGCAAGAACTACAAGGAGGCGCTCTTCATGGGCTACTTTGGTCCCATCGGCGCGGGAGCCGTCTTCTACGTGGAACACGCCAGGCACTTGTTCCCCGAGCTGGGCGAAGGCGACGAGGAAGAGACCAACCTCGTGCGAGCCATGGGACCCGTGGTGTACTGGCTCGTCTTGTTCTCCATCATCGTCCACGGACTCTCCATCCCCGCCTTGAGCGTCATCTACAAGGTGGCCGGGGTGAAGCCGATCCAAGACGACGCGATTGAGATGCGTAGAGCCTCGATGCAGGCTCCGAAGCCGGCCAACTCGCACCGCACCGGCGACAAGACGTTCCTGGCTTATAACCGATTTAGTCAGCCCAACATGGACATGAGCAGCTTGCCGGTGCTGGAGGGCAAGCCGGGGAGCAGCCGGGAGGAATTGGGCGCGGAGCATGATGACGTCGGGTTTGAGTTGGAGGATATGAAGATGAGGAACAAGAGAAAGGCCAGGCATATGGTGTAGTGGCATTTCGAGGAGGAGATTGGGTGAACTTTGGGCTGGGGACTGCACTGAGGACTGGACTGGATTGACAGAATGGAATCAATCACCCTAAATCTCCTCCTCCACATCTGCGAGTTCAGACGGGACACAAATGTGGCTTCGTGAATACGGTGTCGTCTCGACTCTCAACGGTCCACATAATAAGGACGTAAGTTGAGAGATAAACAGCCCACGGGCAGAATGACATCTCAGATGCTGCTCCGCGTGAATCAGACCCCGCGTCATTGGCAAGGCACTGACCAAGTACGGGCTGAACTGAGAAGCCCAGAGAGCCCAGAGGGCTGAGTGGGCAGTGGGCACATGGGAGGCCCAAAACGGTAGGCCGTCAACCAACAGCCAACAACAGCCAACAGCCTACGGGTGAGGCAACAAGGCGTCTATAGATTCAGAAGAACAACCGTCTGTGCCTCAATAACTTCCCAGTTCACCCAGTCTCGTGACTCTCGTCAAGGTCGATGGCGGGGTTGAGTCGCTTGGGGACTGACTGGCTGCTCGGCAGTATGGCAAACCTCGACGTCTGTATCCGTAAGCAACCAAAGACAGGTGCGTGCAGGACTGAAGGTGGTCAGCAATGGCCAGCTTAGACAGCTCAAGTCCCCCACACGAATGCGAATGCGACAGCGCTTCCAGAAGACTTCCATCCAGACCAACCGCACCCAACCTTTTGAAACTCCTCTGGCAAGTTGGTCTTCCTCCATGTTGCATCCTCTGCAACATTGTATTATCTGCATTCTGCACCTCGAAAACAGTCCTCTTGTTGAAATAACCTGCCACAACTGCAGCAAATCCACTCGTTTGGGGCGTTGCTTGATCCCATGTTCCTTTTAGCAAATGGGTCACACCCTTCGCCGTGGTCTCGGCTCTGAAGCTGAGGCTGCATCGCCGCCGCCATTTTGCGACGTTGCCCGCAAAAGTCCACAGTCTGGGGGCCACGAGGGAGGCTCTTGTTTGGGCAGACGGGTGAGGGAAGTGTGCTTATATGTACATGTAGCCGCCTTCTTTTCCGTCTTGCGTCTTTTTCTTCAAGCCATTTCTTCGAGCCTTTTCTTCATCTGTATTCTTCAAAAGAAAATCGTCTGAAAAAAAAGAAAAGAAAAAAGAAAAGAAAAAAGAAAAACACCACACCAGCTGGCAGCAACCGTTCATTGCTTGACACCACAGCCAACAAGTTCATAACCACCATCGCCCGCACAATGCTTGAACCCATCACCGCTTTCGGCCTGGCCGGCAACGTCGTCCAATTCATCTTCTTCGCCTGCACCATGGTGGCCTCGTCCCGCGAAATCGACCTCTCCAAGAACGCCATCGCGCAGCACGTATTCGACCTCGAAAAGACGTACGGCGAACTCCAGACCTTTTCCAAAGACCTCCAAGAAAACCCCATCGCCGCAGACGACAGACTCGCCAAGGAACCCGACGTCCAACGATCCGTCCGAACCCTCGAAAGCCTCGCGACCGGCTGCTCCGAGACGTGCGACCAGCTCATGGAGGCGCTCAAGGGCCTTCGGGTAAAACCAGGGCCTGCTCGCCGCTTCAATTGCTTGATGGCGGCGCTGAATACGGCGTGGAGCAAGCAGAGGATCAAGGACTTTGAGGAGAACCTGGATCGGTACCAGAAGATGATTACGTTGCATTACGTTGTGTTGTTGAGGCAGCAGATGGCAGTCCAGATGGACAGGGTCGAGTCGAAGTTGGATGATCTCAGGGCGAGGTTCCCTGAGAAGCGCAAGCCTGGATGGCTGTCCCAATTCTTCCAAAATCGTATTCGCACCATGTTCCCACGCAAGCCTCGACCGAGCGCGACGGAGAAACAAGTGGTGGATTGTTGATTTTCTGAGCTGGATGTTATAATGTTGATTTGGCAGGCATTGCGATGGCGTTGAACTACGTGGATTATAGAAGAGATTGTAAGGTCACGGCGATTGTTTCAAGGGTTTCCATCTAGAAAGGGTTGGAGTAATGCGCAGTACCTTGGCAGAAGAGGAGGATCAAAATAATGTCTAATGAGATGCCATGATTGGAGAAATCTCCCTGTGCCTCCCTGTGCCTCCCTGTGTCTCCTTGTAAGTTGTGTATCAGGCCTTCAGCTGCGGCTGTCTCACCTCTATTTGTGTCCAGTGTCCACTGTCTACGGCCCCCAACGGGCATCGACCTGCGTTCCATGAGCCTCAACGCGAAAATAATTATTAATAATTCCCCCAAAAGGATGCTGCAGGGCTGACAGTGCCTCCCTGTTGCACAGTGGACTCGTGGAGTTTGTGCTCTGAGGGCGCCAAACCATGCCAATTGATTGATGCGCGATGATCCTTCAGCTGTACGCCGTTGAGGCTGCAGTGACTATTTCGGTCGCACTTGCATATGGATTTCTTCCGTGATACTGCGCCACCTGTCGGTTCATCCTGCCACGATGTCGTGATCAATTCGGCTTCAAATGACTTTATGAGCAGGTATCATGGTTCATCATCTGTTTGGAATGCATTTCTCAACTCTCCAGTTATACCATCGCATCACACTGCAACACGCAGGCTCAGGCATCCAAGGGATAACTGCCAACATGCCATGGAAGTTGTGAGTTTTTGGGGACGAAAGAACATTTGATACCCAAGACTAGGTATTTCAAGAAAGAACGGCGAACACAGTCCCTTGAAGTAGTCTCGGACCTTCCTTTGCATATATACTTACCTACCTAGATTATCTGGACAGCCAAAGATGAAGGAACAGTTCAATGGGGTAAACGACATTTCTTTCAACCCATCATCCAGAAACTCAATCGTTATCCAGATCATCGACCTCACCTCGAGATGGTTATATCCCACGGGAACAATCCAAGGGCCAGGCCTCGAACGCACCGAACAACATGCAACCACCAGGCCCGACACGTACTCCATCTCTCTCGATGCAAAAGAGCGGGAGGTATTCTCGCTACGACTCGGGAGGGACCTGCTTGATATGTACCTATGCCCTCATGCTCACAGACTTCGCTGACCTCTTGAACCTCCCAGTTCGGCCCACGTTCTGCTTGACGGAGACAACCTTGATGCTGCTGGTGCAGTGCCTTTAATCGACGACGACGGATATCCAGATCCTTTCAACGTTCCAAGCTGTTCGAGATCCTGCGGCCTGCCCTAATGGACACCCGGGCCTAAGGTTGGTTAGGGAGTGTTACACATGGCTGGGACTAAGTCGATAACAAGGCGGTGCCTCGAACTGGCGGTTACGTCGAACAGGCCAGAAGAGTTGGTTACCCGTCTTCGCCAGTTCGATGTCCCTGGCATGACGTCTGTCAGCCGGGAACGGACGCCGATGACCATGTTCAATACGGTCCGGAGAGTAGAATTAGATACTAGGTGGTGAGAATTGAATTGACTTTAGTCTGCCGGAGTCATCCTCGAGTTCTCAGCGGTGTTGTTGCTGTTGTTCATGCCTATGCCCCTGCTGCAAGTTGGGCAAGTTGAGTCTTAACTCAGCCTGGCAATATTTATTCTTTTACCAGGCTTCAATAGCAACTTCTCTTGCAATACAACACCCAACTTCCTTCGCAGTGGCCTAGACATGGGCGCCATGTTACGTCATGACGACACCGTCGGAAGTAGCGGAAGGATTCGATCCATCTGGACTTTGATCGACAGAGCAGTGCGAAGCTCCAATTTCGACCTCACAACTTTGCACATTTTTATTGTCCAAATTCCACGAAATAGTAGCAGACAAGACACCATGGCTTCGGATGGATCCAACCCGATACCTTATTTCTCCGTGTCCACGATTGCGGTGAACCCGGACAAGATTGACGAAGTGAGTCAGCATGCTCCTGCGCTGGATTCAATCGGGGGACTGACTGGATAGGCGTACATTTGCTTCGCAGAAGTGGCGGCTGCGACTATGAAGGAACCGGGAGCCAAGATGTACCGGTTCTACAAGACGGAAGGGAAAGATGAGTTTGTGTTTATCGAGAAGTGAGGATTGGTCAACACGAAGGTTGAAGGCTGAAAATGGTTGCTGACTGAGCAGATTCGAAAGCCGAGAGGCCTACGCGTCTCACGTGCAGTCCCAGCACGTCCAGGACTGGGCGGCCAAGTATCTCAAGGCGGGCATCTTTGTCGGTAATTTCGAGTTCCACCCGCTGAGCGACGGCGGCGCGGGGGCTGGGGGATTTGATCGGCCGTGAGGGAGTTCTTGGATCTTACATACATGATACTGGGGACTGAGAGTCTGGGGAGCGTTCATCGAAGCCCCTTTTGGGAGGAACGCGGCGCTGAGCGGATGGTTTGTCCAGGATGGTGCACGGCAGTTGAGGCTGTGGCGACTTGTTACGTCAATGTGCTTATGTTTGATAGGTCGGGGGCTGACAATGTCGATCGGGGCTGAGGTTTCTGATTTACTGGTTGATGGGGGTGTCTGGGTCGCCAAGACTGAGCGGTGGGAAATGCCGTATACGGCAATTCGATCATGATGATTTAGGATGACGATTGGGATAGATGTTTAACATGTTCAACATGTTGAGTATATATATATATAAGAGTCGAGGATGTGGTTGTTGAGTCTAGAGCATCAACACATTCACTGATCACTCTTGCACTCGAGCTCTACCTAACATCTCTCATCTGCGACTTCAAAGACGACACTTCTTCCGCCCCAATGCTCTTCCACAAAGCCCTCGGGCCTCTCCTGGCCTTCACGGCTCAAGCCTTAGGAACCATCATAGCAACCGACGACACCCCCCTCCTCGGCCCATCCTACATATCCAACTTCGACCCCTCCACCTCCAAATCCATCCTCTCCGCCAAATCCTCCTTCCCCTCCCTCGTCGAGAACCTCTTCTCCTCCTCCGTCCTCAACCGCACCGACCTCGTCTTCACCATCGACGTCTACTCGGCCGCGACCAACCGCTCCATCTACACCTACTCCCACGTCGGCGAGGGCCAGAACGCAACCCTCACGGCGGGCAAGCTGAACGACGAGACCATCTCCCGGCTGGGCAGCGTGTCGAAGCTGTTTACCGTGTATGCTATTATTGCCAAGGGGGGGATCGAGGTGTTGGGGGATCGCGTGACGAAGTATATTCCCGAGTTGGGGGGGAATTCGTCGAGTGATCCCCTGGAGAGGGTGGATTGGGATGAGATTACTGTTGGGGCGCTCGCGGCGCATCAAGCTGGGTCTGGAGGACCGGCTGGTGAGTTTTCTTATTCTTCGAAAAGGTGGCAGAGCTGATGAGTTTACAGACTTTATTGCAAAGTATGGTCCAAACATGACGGCAACAGGTAAACATTCGATATATGATCTCCCTTCCCTCTGATCCAGTTGCTAACATCTTCAGATCTCTTCAACTTTATGCGCGACGAAAAACGCCCCGTCATCGCCCCGTATCGAAACGCCGTCTACTCTGACGCCGGTTACGCGGTGTTGGGCCAGGTGCTCGCTCGTCTATCGGGGCAGACTTACACGGAAGCCATTCGAGACCTCCTCTCCAAACCTCTTGGACTTGAAGGCGTGTCGACCACGGCGCCGACTGGAGAAGGAATCAATGTGATTGACCGCACAGCCGTGGACAATACCTCTTTCTGGGCAGGCGCTATTCCAATCGTCTTCTCGTATGTCCTCTACCTCCCCCTACGAACAGCTACTAATGATCAAAGATCCGGCGGCGTCTATGCAAACACGGCCTCCCTCCGCGCCACCGGCCTCTCCATCCTCAACTCAGAACTTCTCTCCCCAGCCACTACACGCGCCTGGATGAAGCCTCTCAGCGGCACGGGATCCCTAGTCGAGCTCGTGGGCGCTCCGTGGGAGATATCCCGTCTGACCATCCCCGTGACGCCAAAGTCGAACCGCACGCGCGTGTGCGACCTTTATACGAAAGCGGGCGGAAACGGCGACTACACGGCCATTTTCGCGCTTTCGCCCGACCATGGTATTGGGTATAACATCTTGATCGCCGGGTCGACAGCCAGTTCTGCGCGATGGCCGCTGCGGGATCTTGTCGGGGAAGTCTTCATCCCGGCGGCCGAGCACGCTGCAGTCGAGAACGCCCGGGAGAACATTGTCGGAACGTTTGTCTCAGAGGACTTTGAAGGGACAAACCTCACGCTCACCGTCGACGAAGGCCGTCCAGGTCTAGGCCTCGACTCCTTATACCTCGAAGGCGTCGAGTTCCGCCCCCAGCTCGTCGGCTCGGAGAAAGTCTCGACGCGTCTGTATCCCACGGGTCTGAACTCGTTGTCGAGATCTCTCTCGGCGCTGTACAAGCCCAACGCGACGATGCAGGTTGCTCATCGCATGGCGGGCAGTGGTTTGCCGCTGAAGCCGCGGGCTGCGGTCGAGGGGGGGAAGGGGGGGTTGTTTGATAATTCGTTTGGGTGGGCGAATTTTGGGTTCGCGGGGAATTTGGATGAGTTTGTGTTTGATGTTGTTGATGGACGGGTGGTTGGGGTGAAGAGTACTGGGTTGGATGTGACGTTTAAGAGGGTGGATTAGACGGGGATAGGGATTCCAGGCATGGAGATTCAAGGATGATATGAGAGTTGCTACTAGAGATTGCTGAATCAAGTGGCTTGGTTATTCATAGATGGTCATGTTTAGTTCAATTCATACAGTTCCTATCTACAGATGTATTGGTCAGGAGTTACCCGGGCGTGCATCACCAAGTGAAGTATATCGACTCCTTTCTGCACAAGCAGTGGTTCAACTCAACTTGTACACAAAGAAAGCCCAACTTGAATAGATGAGCATCTATGACTCCTTCGTCATTGGGGTTCGCCCTCTGATCGAGCAAACTCCAGTCCCTTGCATTCGCATATCATTAAACACCACATAAATAACCAACCCTCAACCATCCCTCACTACAAACCGATACTCCTCCCCCCGATCCAGATAAACCACCCGATCCCGCATATCCGCCTCCTCCACCGCCGTCTCGAAATCCCCCAGCGGCGACGCAAACACGCTATAGTCATCGTAATGAATCGGAATCGAAACATCCGGATTCATCAGCTTCATCATCTCCATCCCCTGCTTCGCGTCCATGGTCACCATGAGCAGCGGCAACGACGGCCCGGGAATTGTTGTTCCCCCTAGGTGAATGAGCATCATGTCGATTCTCTCATCCTTCAGCCACGTAGGAATGTCCTTTAGTTCATCGACGAAGAGCGTGTCGCCGGTGATGTAGATTCGATAGCCGACGCGGGCTCCCGAGTCTGCTGATGAGTCTCGGTGGCCGAATTCGAGCATCCAGCCGTTCGTTGGGGGGACAGCTCCGAGGAGGTCGTTTACTGCACCGAGATGGCCGGGGGGTACATGCTTTCCCGGCATTCCCGTGACTCTGATGACCGGCTCGCCTGTTTCGCCTTTATCTTCAACTCCCAGCTCGACGTGGTCGAAGAATCCCAGCGGGAGAACATTCCGAAACGGATCTTGCTTCGACCGGAGACACTCGTCGGCATGCGGCGTAGTAACAATCAAAACGTCCCGATCCAGCGCCCCCTCAACCATCTTATCAAAGTGATCCTCATGATAATGCGACAACAACACCGCATCCACCGGCGGGAGATCCCTCAGCTCAACGGCCGGATTGCTAAGTCTCTCGGCCGTCACGGCCGGTCCGAGGTGCACGTGGTCTCCGGCGTGCAAGAAGTTGGGATCGGTGAGCAGACGGATGCCCCGCCACTCGATGATGGTGGTCGCGGTGCCGACGAAGAAGAGGCTGGCGTTTTCGTCGCCCTTGGTTCCGCTGGGGTGAGTTTTGATGGTTGATGGGTTGGGTTTGTCTTGGTCGTGGGCTTGGGATTTTAACAGTGGTTTTCTGGTCTTGGGGAGACGGAGGATGCCTTTAGAGGTCATTTTGTTAGCGATTGCTTCTTAGATGGTAGAATAGGAAGTCTGGTCGAGGTTATGTAATTCTGGGATATTAAACTGTTGGTTTATTGGGTTTGTATTGGAATTGGTGCTTATAGGCACTTGGCGTGACATCATTATGACAGCGTCGTGAGGAGACAGTATTGTCAGACTGTGATGGCTTTATCGTTTATTGGCTTATTATTGCGATGCTACTTTTTGTTGGTTGTCGACAAATTGTCACGTTACCCCCTGGAAATCAGTCGCCTCGCAGCTTGCGATTTATATACTCATCTCAATTTATAAATGGGCCAGTTACTGAGATAGGTACGTAGAGATGGGCTCTATAGAAGTAGAACAGATATATTGCTGCATCAGACATCAGATGTTTGTTTCGGACCCGTCCAACAACCGCGATTCTAATCCCACGATAATACATCTTGCGATATCGGCCTCATCCCGGCCGCAGACATCGATAGACCACCTTTCTCCGGTGGGATGCATTGCGTCTTTTACTTGCTTAATTGCGAGACGTGGGGCCATGGCACAGGAATTGTATATAATCACGACCAACGCGATGATCGTAGTAATAACTGTAACTCGTCTCTTATAAGCCCAGCGCAAGTCATGTCAAACACCAAAATTGACCAAGATCCTCTCACGATTGCCGATATCAAAGCAATCGCCAAAAGCCGGCTTCCAAAACCAGTCCGGGAATACTACAGCACCGGCGCAGACGATGAACACACTCTGCAACGAAACAATGACGTCTTTCAAGAGTATTTCCCTCGAGCAACTATTCACTTACCTTGACCTAACCTTCACATAGACTACTCCTCCGCCCCCAAGTCCTCCGAGACGTAAGCACCATCAACACAACCACAACCATCCTCGGCAAACACTACTCCATCCCCATCGCCATCGCCCCAACCGCCTACCAGAAACTCGCCGGCGGCCAGGGCGAAATCGACGTCGCCCGCGCCGCTTCCACCCTAGGAACAAACCTCATCCTCTCCACCAGCGCCACCACGTCTCTCGAGGATGTCGCCGCAGCTCTGCCGCCTCGTGGAGCAGATGTTCCCGGGCCGTGGTTCCAGCTGTACTTTCTGAAATCGCGCACGATGACGGCCGAGTTGGTGCAGAGGGCTGAGAAGGCTGGGTACGAGGCCTTGGTGTTTACGGTTGATACTGTTGTTCTGGGGAATCGGCTGAGGCAGCGGGGGAAGCGTCTCGAGTTACCGGAGGGAGTGACGACGCCGAATATTCCTATCAATAGGGGTGCTAGTGCGGGATCTCGCGGGGATTCAGGCGTGGACAGTAGTCTCCAATGGGACGAGGTCATTCCTTGGCTTCGCTCGAAGACCAGCATGAAGATTATCCTCAAGGGCATCCTCACAGAAGAAGACGCACGTCGAGCATTGGCAGCAGGCGTAGACGCCATCGTGGTCTCCAACCACGGAGGCCGCCAACTCGACGGCGTGCCTTCCACCCTCGAGGCTCTCCCAGAAGTCGTCGACGCAGTCGGAGGCAAGATCCCCGTCATTTTCGACGGGGGCATCTCCCGAGGAACCGACGTCTTCAAGGCGCTGGCCTTGGGAGCTGATTTGTGTTTGCTCGGGAGGACGGCGCTCTGGGGGTTGGCGTGGGATGGACAAAGGGGTGTTGAGGGGGCGCTGCGGATTCTGGAGGGTGAGCTTTTGAGGACTATGGCTTTGATGGGTGTGGCGAGGTTGGGAGATATTTCGCGGGGGTTACTGGGGCGGTGGAAGAGGAATGGGTTTGGTATTGAGAAGTTGTAGGCAATGGCTTCGTACTGAAGAGGTTGAGACCTCGTTTCGGAAGCAAAACAATAAATACATGCTTCCATTCGAATCATTATAGGTTTACTATGCTATAAATTCTCTTCAAATGTTTCAATATCAAAGAGTAGCAAGTTGGTGTCTCACGTAGATGCCTAGAGACATTTCTCCGCGCATTAGGCCTTTCAACTTGGAAGAGTATGTTCGGAGAGGCCGTTGGCAAGACTCACGCGCCAAGAGCAAAGAATGTAGGCTTTCTTGGGGGCCCAGAGCTTTGTTTGCCATGGTAAAAAAAGGTACCAGGCGACAACGTGCCCGCGACGATGACATGAGCATTGGGGGCGTATGAGTTTGGTCACTGATTGACACCTTGAGCCGAGTCGAAAATGAAGGGGCAACGGTTGGGTTGTCCCTCGGCGAACCTGTTGAAGCTGCAGCTACAAAGGAGGAGGAAGGATATGGAAAACTTCTAGACAAGAAAAAAGGAGGGGGATGCCACAAGACAGGCAGTAACTACCAACCAAGACCGCGAGCCAGACTTCAGTCCCAACGCCACATAGATAGCCATGGTACCAATCTCATAGGACATGACAGCCCAGCGGTGTTCGAAGGAGAAATACGGGGCCGTGGCAGTTTATATTAAGACCCGACTTGTGCTATTTTGCTGTTTGGGAAGGTTCGTAGGTATCTACCCAGGTAGGGATATATGGCAGAGAGAGGAGAAAGAGAGAAGGAGCTCGAGCTCTAGTTCACCGCAAGGAGCAGTAGACCCGGGCCAACCTGAGAGCGTATAGGTTTGCATCTCATGGAACGGCAAGCAAAGGGTACCCTCGTCTTTATTAGCAGCATTCAGCATTCCTCAACCGGAGGTGCAAGTTGCGCCCGTCAAAATAACTGAACCTTTCACGGATAGACTGACAAACGCGATGGCAGGTCATATGCATACGACGCGACAAAGGCTCGCCATCAGGCATCTGGTTGCATCAATAGCCATCGTTTGGGCTCACGCTAGCATTACAGCCAACTTCGTCTCCCCAGGATACATGTTGACTGTCTTGACAGAGCATTGCTGTCTCGATAACCCCTGGGATGACTCTAATTCCAACCCCGACGCCAACGATTCTCAACCACAACCAAAATTTACAGAACACGTGAGAGTTGTATTACTTTGCAGGGCAAAATAAGGCTGCCAGAAGATCTGATAGGCGTTGAGAAAGTCTTGTTCTCTGAACGTCTGACGCATCTTTATTTATGACGGGCTCGGGTCTTTGGGTCCGTAGATAACAGAAGGTTCACCATCACCCGGGATATCAAGACTTTCTTGGTGCTTAGCCTCATCTGATGTGATGGACAAAAAAGGCAGATAATGTTACGCATGACTAATAGCTACGTATTTTAATGTCTATGAAAATAGATGATACAGCAAACTTTTCGGCCTTCGATACCTACCTCATACTCTGAATAACTCGTAAATCTCCCTAACGCGCATTCAGATGCTTCTTTTTACTTCATTACCAACGTAGGCCTACCGTAAATAGACAGTTTCAGCACATGGACGGAACTCCTCTCATCAACCAGCGAGACTAGGGACAATAGCAAGTACGAGAACAGGAGGCCAAATCGGGAACTTCCAGCGGAGACACAGACCTGCACTTTTGTGTTTCAAAGGTGTCAAGAGTTTTGCCCAACAATGAATGCGTTCTGGTCGTACATCAAGGGTGACCATGATGGGAACACGTCAAGTGAACGTCCCTCTTCTAGAGTCCCGGCCCCAGTCGTGAGCATTCCTTCAGTAATCCAAAACTCTGTTAATAGCCTCCATACTCGACTAATCATTATTCTGAAGTGAGATTACTAATGCTTCCGAATTTTGAACCCGCCGAAAGCCATGATCGTGTTGATGACCGTGTCGTGGAGTCATGATTACAATAAAACATATCTGCATATGCTTCTATTCGAAGAATGGCGCAGTCCGAGATTACCCGGCTTGTTATATCCTGCGGACACGAAGTCCTGATAGGATGCATGTAAGACTTGGTGCGATGAGTCACATGTTCAACGTATCACGACTAGCCTCAACGTCAACTCTCCGGATCGTTTAACATGTATACAATTATTAAGTAAAAGTCCTAGTATCATGAGAGAGTCATGATGGATTTACGAGAACAGGGTAGTGCCCTGCAATCGGCACCGAAATGCCACGGGTCCCAAGACAAGTGGCTGGGGCGAGTTCATGCACGCATAGCACATAGCTTGAACTGCTCAGCCGTGAGACAAAGGAACGGAGAATCAGCTGTCTGGCTTATTGAAACTTAACAAGACGCAAGTTTGGTTTGATTTCTCGGCATGTCAGCTTAAACCCCTCGTCCTGCAGCCAGCCGGCTGTTGTGCAAGGCGAAGAGCTGTGGCCAAGGACGAGCCAACTCATCGGGCTTCTCTTGGCCCCTCAGGTTCATGGTGGCTTCCTTCGACAGGACCCGATGTCTACGAAGCCAAGATTTTAGTCGAATCGTTGGTTCTTCACTTCTGGCTGTCAAAGCATCATGTGCTTTACTTACTTCAAAAGTCGGAGTCTGTGGACCCAAAGCTTCTCCGCATAGGTATGACTTGCAATAACCAGACACAAGGGGCCGAGGGCAACAAAAGGGTAAGCCAAATAATTCTTGCGGTCTAATATTAGAACCCACCGAAAGAGATATCTTTTAACTTAACTTTATATACCCTTATTCTAATATCGGCAATTTATAGCCCGTCACTAGAGAAATGAGGAAACTCGCCGAACTCTCTAAGAATCAAACCAAATAGTGCCTGGACATCGATTTCCAGCACCATCAGCCTTCAGGTCCCTCCACCGCCGACGAAAAGACAAGGTCATACAGCAGGCCCCAAGAAACGCCAAGGTGCTTCTGAAATGTACGCGTAATACTCTCTTTAACGCTGTGCCCTGGCGGCAGCGGGCATTTAACCGAGGAGGACGGTCCCCTCGTGAAACCAGTCAAGATCATCGCGACCATCCGGGTGACTAGTGCAAAGGAGTCGGTATTACATCACCTTACTCCATTGTATAGAGTCTTTGACGGATCGAGCGAGCATGCGATTAGAAGCGGTCATGAGCTTTGGCGATGTTCCACCCAATGCCAAGTACACAATGCCGCCGAATATCTGTGCAAGGTTTGGAATTTGGTCTTCACGATAGACCGCTCTTCTCCACCCACGTGCCGTATTGGAAGTCCATACACCCTTTGAAGGGCGAGACTGAGATCTTTGCCGTCTTCTTATCGCGTTGTGGGCTTTGTCTCAAAGTTGTCAAAGTTGAGCACGTTGTGAGGTTCTGTCTTGCTCGTCAAACCGAGTCACCAACTCGACCGAGCCTCAGGGCCAGGTTTCCTCAGCCTGAACGTTGCGCCTGGTCACTTGGATATTCTTCAAGTTGAATCCTTTTGATGTTGACCGTCACCACGATGAGTAATGGGATCAACAACGTAGGTATAGCCGAGATCTCGCCCTAAGATCAAATGGCGGACTCCGAGGGTCGGATCCAAGACATCCGAGAGATGACGAGTTTCTTGGTGTCCCCACGGCGTTTTTGGCGGTGAGGTCCAACCAAGAGTCTGACAAGTAGGATTCCAGAGAATGCCGCCGTGGCCCTTCCAAGTCGCACATGAAAACGGGGCCCGTGGAGAGGCCAAGCAATCCTGTGTCCCGATAAGCAATGTCTCGATCCTTGGTCTGCATCAAGTGTCTCACTCTGATAATCGGATTCCTTCACGCTTCCTTCTAGATTACCAAGCTGCATGCCATAATGGTGAAGGAGCTCCTTATCAAACTCCAGGGGATCGACATGGCTGCAATTTCCATAGCGTGGCTGGGGCATCAAGTGTTAACTCGCCAAGTCGCCGTGACGATCACGATAAGGTAGGACGCGGAGGAAGAAAGCAGCGTTTACCCCGTTGAATGACATCAACTATAGACTATCGTGAGCAAAACCGAGTAATGATGGACGAAATACCCAGTAATGGAATGTCATCGAGGGGCTATGAGACAGACTGCGCCACCACTCTCCGCAGCGAACCGATCGACCTCCTCAATCTTCTCAACCAGCCAACGTCTTGGAAAGCCGGTTCGGGGGGTTTTAAGGTTATCGATTAGACTTAATTCCTTGTGCATCGCAGAAGGAAAACGGAAACGCTCACCCGAGCCCCCCGTGGGACTACCGGCTCTCTTCGCTGCGCCTCCCGATTGGCCTCTTGGCGCGAGACATGTCGCGGAATGGGCTGCAGCTAGCCTGGGGCTTCCTTCTTGGAAGCTTGGCCGAGCTCGGGATATCGTCATTGAAGCTGATGACGCGGCGTAGCACCGGGAGAAGTGGTACAGCGAGGGCCTAGAGGGAACGGAAGCCCTGGCACTGGGAGGGTTTGTAGCACGGCGCGAAAGGAGGAGAAGCTGGAGACGGATTTGAAGATGTGCATTAATTAGTCCAGAATACCCATCAAATGAGGGGCAAAACACCCCTCCACGACGTAATGGCGGGTGGCTGTGAGGTTTGGTTTCTGGAGCTTCCAGATTAAGCTACGGGTGATGTGGGCAACGGGAGGAAATCTCCAAATCTCAGCAGGCAGGAAGAGAGATTCGTAAGGCTGCAGATCACCGCAGCAGGAGTGCCGCCGCTAAGCAATCCTGATTTCCCCTGAAGGGGCTTGGCCCAAGACGGGACGAGAGAACAAGTGCCGGGGTGGTGTGGGAGGGAAGGGATTCAAGGGAAGGGAAAGGGTCCCACCGCTTTCGAGCAGCTTGGCGATAAACGGAATGAGGCTGATGGCTTCTTGGCTCAAGATGGAGTCGGCGTTTAGGTGTGTGCGGCCGGGAATACGGAGTGCTTCAGATGCCCGTCCGTGATGGAACGTTTCGACTTGCTCCTCAGATCAGTCAGAGTTACGACGGTATGTGACGACTCTGACTTTGCCAGCTCGGACGGACTTTCGAGATACGCTCATGCCTCTTTTGTGTATCAGTTTTTTTTTTTTTTTTT
>JAMQMW010001323.1:23086-33872 GCA_024115155.1 Thelonectria blattea
AGCGTCGTTTCACCGGCGGCCTCTTTTCTCACATGCCAGTCGAACAAGAGGTCCTTGTTTTGGCAGGGGGGGGTGATATCTGAGACGAGCGTTCCGTTAGTCTACGACTGCTACCTACCTATCCGTATCCGTACGGTCGGACAAAAAATGGGTGCCCAACGTTGGAGTTTTCTCTCAGGGAATGGTCCGACGAGGTTCGACAATGTCCCACCGAGAGAGGCTTGCACAGCCCACCAGTTGGCCAGAAAAAGGAAAGCACGCGTCCCAAAGCAAACAGGGCACGGGGAGGACACGACTCTTTCTGTCCATCAGAGGCTGCCAACTGCTTCCTCCCCCCCAGTATTCGTACAGGCCCAGGGTCCCCTAGAGCAGTGGTTTAATTACTGGAGCCTTAACCGACAGGTTGGGTCGAGATGTCCCAATAGCCGGAGCGGAAAACCCCCGAGCAAGAGGATGTCCCCCTGGAGCCGCAATATGCTCCCCGGCTTGGCGGCTGCACTCCCCGCGAGGCATGACCTGGAGGAGAGAATCTCACGGAGTCACGGAGTCAGCAGAGAGGTGAAGGCTGCCGTCCTCATTTAACCCTTGCACGGGAGGGCCAAGCAAAGCCAAGGCGCCTCAATGCTTGGCGCAGAGCTAAGGCCGCTGACAAGCTTGTCCCATGTTCTGTTTCTTAAGGGGGGAAGGGATGTGAAGGGAAGGGAAGGGAAAGAGAAGAGTCTGCGAGATTGATGGTGCCCGATCTCACCTGGTGCAACATTAAATCTTAGATCCGTGCTTTGAGAGGAAAGGCCAAATACGAAATGACTTGTTGAGCTCGACTGACTAGGGACAGTGAAAAATCTGCTTCCGTTGCCGGGATCTCGACAGGGAGTCTTGATCTTTGAGGCCAATCATGGCTATCTCAGTCCCTCGTGGTTGACGCCCAAAGAGTTGACCCCCCCGGCTCGTATTACAGATTATCAGTCTATCGTGATAGCATCCCGACATCCCGTCGTCCTTCTCCCCCAACCCAAAACCCATTCCAATGTCCTTTTTCACGACGGGATCCTCTTCCGGACACGGTGAGCGGACGGCAGAGCCGGGGTAAGGCCAAGAGAAGTGCCGGGGCTCATCCTGCTCACCTCGTGCCGCGAAGCCGTCTAGATGAAGAAATTGATGAGAAAAAGCTTTTTTTTCTCCCTTCCTTCACCTCTCTTCCCCAGTCCCACTCGTTACAAACTTCCAAGACGACCTAACAAGGGTGATCGACTCTTGGGCCCTTGGCAGAAGCGCACAGCTTGACGCTATTGCGTGTCGTCGTGACGATGCGGATAGCCCGTTCGAAGGGGGCGTGTCTCTTATCAGCAGGTACGACGCTTGTGCACCCCTTGAGTGTAGGCATCCGAGACATGGGTCTTTTCTTTTCTTCTTCTGCACAGCCCTTGGGGGAGTTCCTCGACTGTTGGAGAGAGAGCTCCAAGGGGGTTTAAAGGCACAAGGTCGTCCCGTTGTTGCATCTCGCGGGAGAACGATAGACGACTGTGAACCAGTGACTCAACTCTCCATTTCCCACCGTCGACCAGATCACGACAGCTTCGCCATGGTTTCCCTATTTACTCGTGCCGATACGGATCCGGCCCTCTGTGAGCGGTATGCTCAGTTTGCTTCGCACATGGTGAGATGGGAGTTCAAGATTATCTACTGGATTCTCTTCATCTCGAATCTGTTTGTCTTGTTCCTCGCCTCTTGGGCCTACACCAGGTATGTCGGCCTCGTGCCTCTCTTTCAAATCTATTCTGTGCCCTATCTAACACATTTCAGAGCACAACTCAGTCTCGAGAGGTGTACCCCCGGCTCGGCCAAACGATCCAAACGTCTTCGACAGTCCATCTTCCTCTGCCTGGCATGCGTGTGCGTGTCAACCGCCATTGTCATCATGGAGGCGTACGCTATCATGGCTCTCCAGTTCTGCGACGGAGAGGATCTCATTTCTCTATACTGGTCGACCTGGACCATGGTCCAAGTCGGCTCTCTGATTGCCATGGTCGGCATCATTCTTGCTCAAGTGCACTCGCTGAGGAACCGACGTCACCCGTGAGTACGACTTAGTCTCTTATCGAGTTAGTAGCTAACCAATCTCAGTCCCTGGGCTCTCGCTTTGGGAACACCTGTTCTCGTCATCGCCGGTCTGCTTCACCTGTTCCATGACTGCACCAAGAAGCGCATCAAGAAGCAGTTCCGGAAGAAAATCGATCTCGACGACGACATCAACGGTCCTCCAATGAGCCAGGCGTAAGTCATGACAACCTCCCCCCTCCAGAACCAGACGACTAACAACCACAGAAACACCATCCAAGTCAACCCCGACGAAGAATCCGACGATGAATTCACAGCCGAAGTCGTCGGCTTCACCATCGACGGCGGCCCCATCGTCCGCTTCACCGACGCGGTGCCCGATCCCCTCCCTGAACATGCCGAGCTGCTCGGCCACTGCGAGGACAGCCGTCCCATTGTCGTCTGCAACCGGGAGTCGATCCGTTTCATGACGAGGTCGCCTACTCCTCCGGCGCGACGTCCTGCCCCTTCTGAGACCAACGTCAAGGTGACGGATTGAACGGTATAAGACGCAGTCGATGCACATATTCCCTTTTTTGTCGCTTGGGACTTGGCTCTTGGAGACGAGTCGCAGGTTGATTTTACGTACACACATGTTATCATGTCGAAGATGACGGCTACGGTACTGCCGGAAAGCAACAGGCGCCGATCGTGTCGTTGAGCTCCCAGGAAGCCATTCCGGAGTCATCTCCAGACTCCAGCAACGCTGCGGGGTGCAAGCTTCCCGCATGAGATCACCCCCTGGTGGTTTTGTCTTTCTCTAAGCCCGGAACCAGCACTCCTTCGGGCCAAGAGCGACAAGACTCCTGCCTGCTCTGCAGTCTGCACCTCAGTCACCTCCGACACCACCCGGTGTTCGAGTTGCTTCCGGGACAAACACGGCGCCGGTCGCCAGACAAACTCTCTCGTCCAGCACGATGCGCAAGCCGTCACCGCTACTGGGCACTCAAGAAACAGGAGTCAAGGTTGACTGCAGAGTGTCTGAGTGGCGATGCAAAGCCGTTTGTCCTTCGTTGGGCAAGCAGCTGCGGCTTCGGTGGGAGAGGCAAACGTGTGTGTGGAGGGACAAGCAGGTCTCGTGTGATCGAGGCCGTCATGGGCTGTTTATTCTGTTCTGATTTACTCTTCTCTTTATGGCATCTTGGCGATTGTTTTGGCTACTGATTTATTCTTTTCCTTCTTATTTTTGACCCGACTCTTTATTTAGACCTTTGGCGACTGTTATGCGCCCGTTGTTGCCTTCTCTTCATCAAATCCCTCAGTTTAGCTTAGTAAGATTAATAATCAACTCTTGGTTCTAAAAATTGAACACTCTCACCTTCTCGAGATACGTGAATAAGGTAACTTATATCGTCGAATTGTGATCAATATAAACCAAGCCCGGCATTCAAATGCAACAGCGGCCTTCAGTGGGGTGGTCCACTAAGTTATGACGCAGCGCCCCAAGGCTCCTTCCCTGCGTTCCTGCCGCTTCGTTTGCAAGTTTTCTCTTCCCCTCTCCTTCCCCTCATGCCAAATCGAGAGCTCTTCCCCAACTGGTTCTAGTTGCAACCATCAGTGGCCAATCCCTCTTCACGGCTTAGTAAGAAATTCATGCTTTCTAAGCACTCCGATATCATTTCTCTCATCGTCGACTGGCCGTCGTGAAGAACCATCTCTCCCCCACAGACAATTCACTCACTTCTGGACGGCTTCCATTTCTGCCCGTGTACGCCTCACGCCTACCGTCTTGTGCCACCACCTTCGGTTACGAGCCGTTTCCTTGTCGCACAAGCAAACGACATCTCCCGCACTTCGCCCCTCTGCTTCGCTGCTAACCGACCAACTCTCGCGCCTTCACCCGCAACAGTAGCTATGGGGTTGGAAAGGGTCAAACACATAGTCCTGGTTTGTTCAACCCCATGACCTTGACTCATCGCTATCCCAAGCTTCTTGGCTGACATGGATCTCAGGTCTTGTCCGGCAAGGGCGGGGTAGGCAAGTCGTCCGTCACTACTCAGCTTGCTCTTTCCCTCTCGCTCGCCGGCCACTCAGTCGGCATTCTCGACGTCGATCTGACGGGCCCTTCTATCCCGCGAATGCTGTCCATCGAAGAATCCAAGGTCACGCAAGTGCCGGGAGGATGGGCGCCCGTCTTGGTGCAACAGGCAGACCCGGCCAACGGCCTGGGGAGCCTCCACGCCATGAGTCTGGGGTTTCTGCTGCCCAAGCGGGGTGACGCGGTTGTCTGGAGGGGCCCCAAGAAGACGGCCATGATCAGGCAATTTCTCAAGGATGTGCTCTGGGACGACACGGACTTCTTACTCATCGACACTCCACCGGGCACAAGCGACGAGCACATTTCGCTTGCCGAAACGCTGCAGAGGGATGCCAGCCCGGGGCAAGTCGCGGGTGCCGTGGTGGTAACGACGCCGCAAGCCGTGGCGACGGCCGACGTTCGCAAGGAGCTCAACTTTTGCACAAAGACGGGCCTTCGCGTGCTTGGCGTGGTGGAAAACATGAGCGGTTATGTCTGCCCACACTGCTCTGAGTGCACCGACATCTTCGGCTCGGGGGGCGGAGAATCCATGGCGGAGGAGTTCAATGTGCCGTTCCTCGGGTCTGTGCCTATGGACGCTCAGTTCATTGCCTTGATCGAGGAGGGGACGAGGCCGAGTTATCCCACGGGCACAGAAATCAACGGCAGGGACATTTCGACGGCGGGGGATCAAAGCGCCCAAACCGCGGTGAGGGGAGTTGGGGAAGACACCTTGGTGAGCAAGTACCGGGATTGCTCACTTTCCCATGTTTTCAAGGACATTACGGCCAAGATGCGAAGCAATGTGGACAACCATGGCCAGACTTGAGACACGACTCGTCTGTCCTGGTCGATTCCCCCCTGTGGGTGAGATCCTAGGGATCCTGGAGCCTAGAAGTTTGCATGGTTCACGACTTTCCGTGGCCCACTATGGCTTCCGTCTCGGCCCGTCGCTTTCAAGGTTCAATTTTTCTCTTACCCTATTCACGCCCAAAGTCGAACTCGAAGAGCAGCACCCAACACACCAACCAGAGACGGAAAGTCTCCGCCAAGCTAGGCGCAGGCAATGACGCGGGTCAATCCGAAAATTGCAGGTGGGAAGCAACGGCGACATCCAGACGTGGTTGGGCACACGGAAGTTTGCACAGGTCGTTACCAACACGACTCACGAGCGATAAAAACACAGGAACAGCATTGTAATCGGGATCGACGAGAGACGCAGAAGAAGGCCATGCTTGCATGCAAAGGATTTCGGGAGAGCACCGTTGGTTGTGCGAGACGTTCAGGTCGGATGGTCGGGTACACGGCGCTACGGATGGTTCCCCGGATTGATGCTGTCTGATGACGAGGTGCTTCTCGGTGCGAAAGTTGTTGGAGGGTCAGAAATCAGAAACGAAGCTCTCCTGCAGGGTACTTACGTTGACATGGCACTGGGGCAATGCAATGCAATGTGGGCTCGTACATGACGGTACCTACGTCGGTTAGTGACTGTAGCGGGTGTCTCTGCCCTAGGAACCCGGGTTTGACGACCCAATCACCAGCCTAAAAACAGAGACATCTCGATGTGATGACGAAAGAAACACGCCCGGAAGCTCGTGGATGCAAGCCGAGACTCTGTGGCCCAGCCCTGGTCCACCATCAGCAGTTGTGAGCCAGTGGCCGACTGACAATTCTGAAGATGGTGGACACTCGTGGACACCAGGGCGAGAAAAAAACTGCAAACTTGGGAACCCCCCAACCCAGTTGGGCCTAGCGTGTCTTTCCTCCTGCGTTCCTGCCCACCTTAATTTTTTCACTCCTCCATCTTTCGCCTCCTCCACTTCCACCACCACCGCCAGACCTTGTCACCTCGTCCGTCACCTTGACCACCAGAAAACACACCAGGTACCTCCACTGCCACAAAGCACAACCCCTCAAAAGGTCGAAAATTCTCTCACCGACACAAACCTTTGACTTTCATCCCTTTTTTCTGCTCTCCCAAAGAGCGACTCTTGCACAAAGCCCCCGTGGAAGTTGCCTAGCATCCCGCCATCAAGCCCACCCCGCCAACCTCAGCAAGGCGCTGAAAAAAAATATCCATTTCGCCCGCCTTCGTCAAGACTCGACTCGTCACGCTCACGCGACCTTATCTCGTCTCTTGGATTTAAACGCTTCTCTGACCCGTACAATTCGATGAAGAATATAAGCGTCTAGTCCCTTCTCCAACGTCCAAAAGACACTCGACGGCCGTTTTCTCGCGACCGTCGCCCAACCCGCCTCCGGTTCCCTCCCAAGGTCTTCTATGCGACCGACAGATCTCCTGCGATTCCTCTTCTCCCGACCCTCCAAGTAAGTCCTCGGCGATGCTTCTTCATGTCGACACTGTACTGACAACGGCGCTTTCCGCAGGCCACGATAACACCCCTTTAACGAAAAGCCTATACCAATACCAGACAAATCGTCATCGACAACCCCCCTCCCGAACCGATTCCGCAAACTGCAGACTCGGCTCGTCAACAAATCTCCATCATTCCGTCGCAAGAGTGGTTCATCTACACCTCCTGCCTCCGACCTCCCTAACGTCCCCTCGAGAGACGTTACCCGATTCCCATAATCGACGTATTGCTGCTGGCTCCGCCAGCATTTGATCAAAACCACAACTCTGTGGGCCTACTCTCTCAAACAGACGCCGCATAGTCTGTTTGAGCGGTAGCTAGTGCTCCGCGGACTCTGCCACTTGGGCAAAGACAACAAGCTTCTCGCTTTGCCAACGCTCCGTCGATACTCTCCGCCATCTCTCGCTTCAATTTGCTGAATCTTCCACAAGCATGTTCGCCAACGAGATCCCCAGCAGCTACACTTTTTCTCCGTGCTCAGCCACGCCTCATCTGACTATCAATCACGATGTCGCCGCCGATCTGGACTCGTCCAACGCCTTTGAAGGCCCAGAGAAGCTGCTCGAGGTTTGGTTCGCTCCGAGCCCGACCAGCCTGCCTCCCACCTCCCCCTCCAATGGTCTGAAGGCGGTTCCCTCCGACACTTGGGTCGGTATGCTCGACATGGTCAACTGCAAGATTCTCTCCGTGCTCGAATCCGAGAACATGGACGCGTACTTGCTGTCCGAGTCGAGCATGTTTGTCTTTCCTCACAAGATCATCCTGAAGACATGCGGAACCACGACCCTTTTGCTTGGCCTGCAGCGCATGCTTCACATTGCAGCGGTCCACGCTGGATTTCCCTTTCACAATGCGAGCTCGCTCGGCGACATTCGTTGCGCCGCGACTCCCTACAGGGTCTTCTACAGTCGCAAGAACTTCTTGTTCCCCGACAAGCAAAAGGGCCCCCATCGCAGCTGGAAGCAGGAGGTCAAGTATCTCGATGACATGTTCGAGGGAGGCAGCGCCTACATGGTAGGAAAGATGAACGGGGACCACTGGTACCTGTATATCACGTCTCCCAACCAGCAGGCCTTGACTCCTCCCCGAACTCCTCAGTCTGAGGTCGAGGAGACGGGGCCGGCTGCGCGAATCCCTGTCGGAACAGGTTCCTTTGGCCACGGCGCCAACGGTCACCACGACGAGACTCTGGAGATCCTAATGACGGACCTCGATCCTGAGAACGCTAAACAGTTTTACCTGGAACGCGCGAGTGCGGTCGCGTGTTCTAAGTATGCTGTGGAGGCTCAGGACGCCCGCAAAAAGGCTATTTCTAGCCTCGGAGGGCTTGCTGATACACCCGACGAAGTGGAAATATTTAGCAGCGAGCTCGACGGAGATGACGGCTCTCTCGACTCAGTGACGGAGCTGACGACGGAGGGACACGCTTTGGGAACCGTTGTTTCGGAGGGCTGCGGTCTCTCGAGCGTGTACTCGACCGACGAGTACCCCGATGCTCGCGTCGATGCCTATCTCTTCAGCCCATGTGGGTTCTCTGCGAATGGTGTTATCCCAGCTGCTCAGGCCGAGGGCGTCCCCGCCAAGTCTGAGCACTACTTCACCGTCCATGTGACCCCTGAGCCCGAGTGCTCCTTTGCCTCGTTCGAGACCAACGTCCCGGGCGGGCAGAGTCGACGCACCACCACGGAGATCATTGAACATGTGGTCAACATATTCCGCCCCGGTCGCTTCAGCGTCACCTTGTTCCAAGACAAGGGCCAAGCTGCCAACCCCTACGGCATGGGCGGGGATGATACCAAGACTTGGGCCTCCAACCGGCTCGTCGACCCCGTTCGCGGATACCGACGCATTGATCGCATTGTCCACGACTTTGAGGACTACGATCTCGTCTTCCGTTTCTACGAGCGCGAGGGATGGGCCGGCGGCAAGTCTGCCCGTGTTGGCGAGCCTCTCTAGGCGCCATCATGCGACTGCCGAGGAGGTTCATGGTTCAAATCCAGATTGTTACACAGAATTGCTTTTGTTTGAACGCGTTTGCATTTCGATTTTGCTTATGATGTTGATGGCGGGACATTCTTTTGGAAGGGCCTGTGGCTCGATTGAACTTTGGACATTTGCCCAGCAGAGTCTGTGGATTGAATATAGTACCTATAGTTATGAATTATCGATCGAATTGACATGTTGCAACATTTGATTTCCGGATAATTTTTGTGATATTGCAATGATGATCAAACGAGTTGACAAGTCAGAGGGACGGCAGGGTCCAGCTCACGAACTGTCTTGGCAAAGGTCAGGTCGCTCACTGCCTCCATTCGTAAAGTCCCGTCCTTGGCGTTCTCACCGAGCACGATAACGATAAGACTCCCCACGTGACCAGTTCCCCAATTGCCCGCCAAATTTTTTTCCCCGAGCTACCAAGCCAAACAAAAAAAAATCATTCAAGCAATCAACGAACCTCCTCCCCCCCCAAAACGACCACCAAAAGCAAGCCTCGCTCCCCCCTTCGCCCAAGATGCATTTGATGTACACCCTCGACGCCAACGGCAACCGCCTGTACACGCTCAAGAAGGTGGCCCACGGCCAGGTCACCAAGTCTGCGCACCCGGCGCGCTTCTCGCCCGATGACAAGTGGTCGCGCCAGCGCGTTACGCTGAAGAGACGCTTCGGTCTGCTGCTTACCCAGCAGAGTGAGTTTTGGTGCCCGTTTTCCGCATGGTGTTGGTTCGGGGAGGCTAATTGACATGTGTAGAGGAGGAATCCGTCTAAAGCGAGTCGCGGTCGAGGGCTGGAATTGGGGATGGGTCGACGAGACGATAAAATAGGTCGATGAAACAGTGGATGGGCGTTATAAGGTCACTTCACAAGAGGCGTTTGTTTTGGCACAATGGTCTAGAAATGTGGAAAAAGAATTCCTGGCATTCAATCATAACTTTTGCTTTCCCTCTATCTTGTCCCGTGATGTCTAGCGTTTCCGCTTGGAATTCACATTGCGACCTGCACCCACGCGAATCTTCCCTCCCGACCCGGACCGGTCGCCGCTGAGGATCCCAGGCAAATAATCCTGATCCATAATATCCTTCTTCCGCGCCCTTCGCTGCTCCTCCCCCGCGCGCGTATACTCCTTCTGATCCTCCGCGAAGACCAAATCCGCGCCCCAGTTGCCCTTCCCGGCCGCATTCCTCGGCAACCTCCCGTTGGCGGACCCGTGGACCGGCTTGGGCACGCTGTACACGTTCCCGCGGTTGTTCCACTGGAAGTTGCGCTTGAGGTGCAGCCGGAACACGCCGTGCTCGTCGGTCGAGCAGCTGGTGCGCAGGAGGGTGGGCTGGCCGCACTTGGGGCAGAACTGCTTGGTTGTGTCCTTTGAGACGGCGAAGCAGCCGTGGCAGCGGAGGACCCAGGATTTCAGGTGGGTGACGCGGGCGAGGGAGGGGGCGACGAGGTTGAGGTTCATGCGGAGGGCGACGTTTTGCATGGCGTAGTCGGAGGTTAGGACGGCGGATTGGAGGGTTCGCTGGACGGGTTGCGATGGGGTGCTGGAGGAGGAGGGGGTTTTGGATTGGTGTTTTTTGAGGTTGGAGGGGGTGATCCAGCCGCCTTCGTCGTCGGAGGCGTCGCCGTCGTCTTCTTCGACTATGTCGTCGGGTTGGACGGGGGTGTCGGAGGGGGTCTCTTCTGTTTGGGGTTCGGCTGGGGCGTTGGCTTTTGAGGATTCCTCGAGGGTCAGGTTCTGAACGCTCTCCTCGAGGGCTTCCTCTGTTGGCTTCTCGGCGGCTTGGCCCTCGGCAGCAGTCTCTGTCTCTGCAGGTTGGGCCTCGGCAGGTTGAGCATCGGCAGCGGTCTCGACCTCTTCCGGCTTCTCCTCTGCCGGCTTATCCTCTCCCGCAGCTTCAGTCTTCTCGTCCTCCTTCAGAGGCGGCTTCCCATTCAACCGCTGCTGCCCAGGCGCATTCCTCAACCGCCAATCGCCCCCGTTCCGCTCGCACTCCAACTCGTACCCCAGCGCCAAAACATCGATATCCGGCTTGCTCAGCACCGCCAAGTCGCCCGTCTTCCTCGCAAACTCGCGTACGAACCGGACGCTCTCGGGCTTGGGCGAGCGCAGCGTGACGAAGGGCAGGAGGGTGGTCTCGACGCGGGAGCGCGTGGCGGCGTCGCGGATCTCGGAGATGATGCAGGGCAAGGTGTAGAGCTGCTCGGCTTTGGCGCGGAGGGTGCTCGCGGGGGGGTCGTTTTTGATCAGAGGGCCGGTGTCGAGGATGAGGCTGTGGATGGGCTTGGGAGGGGGGGAGATGGG
>JAMQMW010001326.1:0-13516 GCA_024115155.1 Thelonectria blattea
ACACGGCCGAAAAGAGGACAGTTATGAACATAGCCGGGTAAATACAACTTCATACAGGTGATTGCTTGGGGCTACGAAGATGAGGCGGAGGATGTGGTTGCACAGCGTTTTGTAAGTCTCCGAGCTGAAGAGTTCTAACAGTCATAGTCACGGGCGAGTGCATGGGTGTGATTGCCTATCTGATGAGTGGCGTCTGCATGCATACGAATATTGAGTGAGTCTCCATCCTTGTTGGGGGCCATTGGTCCAGACGAAGAAAAGGCGTCGGGTGCATTTCCCAGAGCCTTACCAATGGATACCTCAGCTGACTGGCGTCTGCAGCGGGGGAATGCCTACTTGAAGCGAGCTGTCTGTCCTCTTTTCAGTTTGCTGCATCACGTCCTCTCCTCATCCCATCTTCCACCATGACAGCCAAGACCTCGCCCGAGATGGCCGCGAGCAAGATCAAGGAAGAAGCCCCGTTGACGCTGGGCACTTGGAGAACTCAGGCCCGGGAGGTGCTCGCGCAAAAGGTCGACGACAAGACCAAGGCTCGGCTGAAGCAGCTGCTGAACCCAGCAGAAACAGCCAAGCTGAAGAGTGGCCCCGGCAGAGAAGACTTTGACGAAGTCTTTGGCCAGCTGGTGTTCGAGGCGATAGACAAAGCGACAGACAAAGCGACAGACAAAGCGACAGACGAAGCGACAGACAAAGCGACAGACAAAGCGACAGACGAAGCGACAGACAAAGCGACAGACAAAGCGACAGACGCCGAGCAGGCCAAGTTTGCCACCATGTTGATCAAGAGCCGCTCCTTCAAGCCGGAGCACAAGAGGGGGAAAGCGCAAGTCACGGCGCTGCACCACGCCGCGGAGAAGGGGAACGATGTCGTCGTGGAGAAGCTGCTGCAGCTGTTCCCCGACAAGGTGGATGTGTTGGACGTGTATGGCAAGACGCCGCTGTTTTACGCGGCCAAGACGGCGAACCGCAGCATGGCGGAGTTGCTGCTGCGGAACCACGCCGACGTCAACGCCTTGGATATGCAGTACAGGACGCCGCTGCATACCGTCGCGGGGATCCAGAGCTGGCCCAAGGGGATGGATACTCGCGTTGACGTTGCGAACGAGTTGCTGAGCCACGGGGCAAAAGTCAACACCAAGGACGTATTCGGCGAGAGCCCTCTTCACGACGCGGCGGCGTTGCGGTCCGGCGAAGAACTCATGGCTTTACTGCTGAGACACGGCGCAGACGCCGAATGTCGCAGCTTTGACGGGAAGACGCCGTTCGACGTTCTCCCCAAGATGGTGGCTCCCGAGTCGCTGAACCAGATGTTGGCTTTTGAGAAAGTGCCCGTCGACAACTCGCACTCGATCCCCAACGCGCCGCCGCGGTGCTGGAACAACGCTCCGGGGGACGGCGACGCCTCGAGCACGAACGATTCGTCGGCGGGGGACGTGTGCGACAGGTTCTTTGCCACGGTGAGGTTCTTTTATCGACGGGAGGGGTTCTCGCGAAGTTGGTCGCTGTCGATGCATTCGCTGCTGCACGAGGGGTTGGAGGAGGGGAGTAGTAGTAAGATGCAGGGGCTAGAGGAGGCGTTTGTGGATTTGATATATGAGAAGTTTTACCAGGGGACGCAGGAGGAGAGGATGCAAAAGGAGGAAGTACAAGAGGAGAGGGAGCAAGAAGAGGAGGGGGGGAGGAGTAAGGAGGATATCAGGGGGGATGTTTGGCGGTGGATTCATGTTCCGGCGAACCAGGTGAGTGTCCTCGGTGGAGGAGCAGTCGGGATACTAACGAGGTGTACAGATGTCTTGGGTTACAGTGCGTTTTCCCTTGTTGTTGCTCTGGCTCATATGTCTAACAAGTCTTAGGACCTGGTGTGGTGTCTCACCGACGACAACGGCGAGTCGCTGGCCAAGGGGGATCAGCCCGAAGCCAGGAAGGAGGCGTGGAGGTTTCTGGAGAGAAACATTGCGCAGCGGAAAGGAGTCAAGAGGGGTTCTTTTACACGGGATCCTCATGTGAGTCGAGAGGGGGGCTGACACGGAGAGTTGCTGACAGACGGTAGGCGGGTGATATGCTCAAGCACACGCTCGAAGATGCTCCGGTTATTGACCCGGTCTCGCTTGATGGAGATGTAAGTTGACCGACTAGCAACATCAAGACAATGAGTCGTATTAACATCCTTCAAGATGGAAAACTCCGAGGGCTCAGAAGACAGCGAGAGCGTCGGCCTCGACCGCCGAGAGATATGGCGCGACACCACCACCTTTCGCCGCGACCAAAAGATGGCCCTCGTGGTAGGCGGCATCTTCCCAAAGAACGACAAGAGCTGACAAAGACCAGGTCCCCTACATCGACTTCGAAACGGAACAATACCTCCGGCGCCACGACCCCGGCCCCTCTACGAACTGCTACAAAGTCGACACGCCCGGGTTCAGTGTTAAGCGCGAGCTCGAGGACCGGTCTTTTCGGTACGACGGGCTGCTGGGCCTGCACAAGCCGCGCACGCTGGACGAGTGGTACTACGACATGCTCCGGGAGGAGGACCTGCGGACGCGGGACGAGGACCAGGTGGTGTTTAAGTGGTTCAAGAATATCTTGCAGCAGAAGCAGCAAGGAGGGAAGCAGGATCAGGAGATTAGTGTGTCTTACGTCCTTCAACCCGTGGTTGTAGTTGCTAACTGGTTCGTGTAGAGCAATTCTGTCCCAAAGCCGTAGCCTCCAACCTAGCAGTCGACGCCACCAGCACCGACACCTCCCCCGAAGACGCGTCGCAGAACCTCAAGTCCCGACGATCGGGAAACAACGGCCAGATAGACTTCGGGTGTTCCACGGTCAGGGCGAGCCGGCTGCCGCGGCTGCTCATGGTGCACCAGGTGTGGCTGTGGAAGCTCGATGCCAACACTGTCATCACGGCGTTTCCGGACCGGTACCACCAGGGCGTCGAGGACACGCTGTTCGAGACGGTGCGCCAGGGGAACATCGAGTCGTACACGCGGCCCGAGCAGTTGATCGAGAATATCCTGTTCGAGACGGTGACGTTTCTCGAGGAGTATCGGTATGCCGGGTTGGGGATACACGTGCTCGACATATTCGAGTCGTCTATAACAGTTCGGGTATGTCTCCTAACATCACTCGAAGGGCACTCTAACTTCTTCTAGTCAAACGAAGAAGCCGAACTGTTCAAGAAATTCCGCGACTCGCTCCCCCAGGGCAAGCGTTCGTTGTACAAACAAATCGACAGGGACATTGCGCTGATCCACGAGATCAAGGACATCCGCGACGAGCTGCACCTGCTGCTGCGCATCTTCGAGTCGCAGCTGGACGTGGTGCAAAAGTTTGCCGGCATCTTTTGGTCTAACGAGGACGCGGCAAAGATGGGTAAGGCGTTTATGGGGGATTGCGGCGTGCAGAAACTCATCGACCGGACCAAGGCGCTGGATCGACATGCGCAGAGGACTTTGACTGATGTGAGTTTTAATCAGAGTGTGGCTTTGTTGCAGTGTTGGCTGATTGTTGTTTGGTGTGCAGCTTGATTATCTCGTGCAGATGAAGCAGGCTCAGAGCTCGCTCGAAGAGGCGGAGACGGCGGGCCGGTTGAACTACATTATGCTGTTCACTCTGGTCACCATTGTATTCGTGAGTTTTTCCTTGGTCATTTGTTGAATCGCAGAAGGCTAACACGTGCAAGACGCCCCTTTCGTTCCTGACGAGCTTGTTTGCCATTCCCTTCGACAATTTCCCGCAGAACACCGACGGCGAGATCAGAGTCAACGCGGATTGGGTCACGGGGCGTATGAGTGAGTTTCTTATTTCAGCCTTGTCACGGGAAATTAGAACTGACAAGCTGCAGTCGCCGGCGAGCTCAGCACGCTCGGAGCGGTGCTCGCCCTCGGGGCTTTCATCTCTTGGCGACAGATTAGGGGCTTGTTGCCGTGGGTATGGAAAAGGGACGTGGAGGAAAGGGATGTCTCGTCGTCTTCGAACCGTGGGAGAGCACACGACCACGATATTGCGTCGTTGATTGAGCACTTGAGGGTGCGTGGGTGGCACAGACGGAGACACGAGGAGTCGTTGGACGATGCATTGTTGGTGTAGCTGATTAATATCAGATTCTTAGTTTACGGATAGAAGCATGATAACTTTGTATGTCTGCCTAGTGTAAGAGTCAACAGATGAGTCATTGTCGAGATTAAACGATGCTCCATGACTCGATAAGGCTGAACCGGGTCCAGGTTCCAGGGTCCGGGTGCTCCATAGAGGGGTCTCTCCACTATAACTTTTGGACAAAGTCTCACCCATCTTCATCATGAACACAACAACCACAACAAGCTGACTTTAACCACTCCAACAAACATTCAACTATGCCCAAACCCTCCCTCGACTCCCTCCCCGACGAACTCCTCCTCGGCATCGTCGACCACCTCGACACGGCCCGCGACGTAGCCCACCTCGCAGCCGTCACCAAGACCACGCGAAGCGTCATCGAGAGAGACGGCTGGTGCGCCTTTGTCAAGACGCACTTTTCCTCGCTCGACCTCCCCGTCCAAGGGCTCGCCGGCTGGAACCGCGTGGCCGACCGCGCAACCTATCTGCACCGCTGCTGGGAACAGCGCGCCCTCTTCGCGAACGACTTCCACGAGCACTTGCCGCCGCCGCAGCACCAGAGACAAGATGCGAGGAGGAGGAGGCAGGTGATTCGTCCGGTGCGTCCGCGGGGGCAGTCGGTGACGTTTCGGACCGTGTTGGATGCTCGTTTGTCGCCGGATCAGCGAGATGAAGTCCTCGCGGCGGGTGTTGGCGAGGACCTAGTGGTGCGCGTCAAGCCGTTTGGCGACAAGGCCGAGGGGAAAGACGTCTGGCGGACCATGGAGGGCCGGGACTACCGCTACAAGCCCGGCACCGGCGACGCCACGGCCGTGTCCGTCATTGAGCGCAACGGCGCGTCGTGCGTCGTCGCCGGCCGCGCAAACGGGGACTTGCAGCTGCTCTCGGCCGCCGACGAAGACTTTGGTCTACCGCTGCAAACACTCGCCTTCGCCGACGACCAAGACAACCAAGCCCGCGCTGCCGATCCTCTGAGGAAATCTCCCGGCCAAATCGCCGTGTCGTGGACCGAGTGGGATCCCCAGACGAACATGCTAGCCAGCTCCAAGGGCTCGACGCTCGCGCTGCACGACCTGTCCTCCACCTCGGACGACGACACCCTTTCGCCCGTTGCCGACTACGACTTTCGGAGGGAGAACGCGCCCGGCGAGCCATCGCTAGTGCGCGGCGTCAAGTTCATGAGCGGGCGCGTCGTGGCGTGCGCCCTGGGCGGGAGTCGCGCGCCGCTGCGTTGGGGGAGCATTCTCCCCACGGGCGTCGAGTTTCACGACGCCATGACGAAGCCGTCGGGGCATGGGACGGGCGAGGCCGAGTTTCAGGCGCCCGAGAGGACGACCGTTCGCGCCATTGAGCCTGTTAGGGGTGGAGGGGGCGATAGTCTGCTGTTGAGTGCGTGGGACGACGGCACATACAGGTCAGTGCTATGCTCTACAGACAACTCATAAGCTTCACGACTAACAACCCCCAGGTTAATGGACATCCGCACGCCATCCCCCCACGACGCGCTCTACCGCGACGCCTTCCTCCCCAACGAAACCAGCGGCTCGCTCCTCGTCTACGGAACCGAGCGCTTCATCGCGGGCGGCTTCCACGGGCGCATCCCCACGCTCAACTTTTACGACTTCCGCTGGCCTCGGACCTACTACGACTCGACGGCGTTCCCGTGCGCCGACCGCGACCCGCTGCAGCCCTTTGGCGACGGCCTGCACCAGAAGCTCAAGCCGCGCTGGACGCCTCCCGGGTCGGCCTCGGTCTGCGACCACGCCGCCGGCACGCCGTGTCGCCTCCACGGGGCGTCGCGGATGGATTACTACCGGCCCGACGCCATGGTGCGGGTTCTCAAGGATTGTTACGATAACATATTCAGCTTGGCCAAGGGGTCGGACCTGTCGGATAGTTTTTACTGCGGTGTCGGCGGGGGCGTGCTGGAGATGTCGTGGCGTCGACACCGGGATATACGCCGGTCTTCGTCTTCTTCTTCTTCTTTTCCTTCTTCCTCGGCCCCCGACGGCTGGTCCGCCGAGGAGCTGCTTCACGACCGAGACCGACTCGCCTTGTTGGAAACGGGGCTTGCGCGCTGCAAGATTTTCGATCTAGACAAGATGCCGGCGTCGGGGTTGCCAGTGGTGCACCTGCAGCGCAGGGGCGGGGTGCTCGCGCAGGATGTGCATCACCGGCTGGATGCTTCGTTCTTGTTCAAGTCGCGGCGGAACTCTTAGACTATGGTAGACGATGGATAGATGGGAGGTATGAGCAATCATCTAAAAAGGTTCTGTAGAATGTTGACATGTTTAATGATGCAAGAATTTCTCTTTCGCAAGCCGCTCATGTCTAGAACGTGCCCTTTAAGCAAAATGGTCTCTATAGCTTCGGCTCCGGGACGAACAAGGCAAGTCTATCCTTGAGCGTGTCTTCGGCCTCCTTTTCGATCCTCTTGACCAGCACGTCGCACGTGGGAATGTCGTGAATAAGGCCAATGACTTGACCCGTCGTCCAAACCTGCAAACACCATTAGCAAGTACACGAGAAAACACACGATGACCTCAACTTACGCCATACTCCGTATCCCCATTCACAAAAACCTCCTTCCCCCTCTTCCCGCTCACAAACGGCGCCACCTCCTCAAACTTCCCCGTCGTGCTCTCCCTCTCGACCTTTAGTCCCTCCAGCGCGACCTTATTCTTGTACAACCTCGTCGTATTCTTCCACCGCCTCAACAAAAGCGTCGTATCCGTCTCCTGCGCCCGCACAATCTCCTCCTTCACCTTGACATGCACCGGCGCCTCCACCGTGCACAAGAACCTCGTCCCCATATTCACGCCGCACGCCCCCAGACACAGCGCCGCCGCCAGCCCCTGCCCGTCCGCGAACCCCCCGCTCGCAATAAACGGCGTCTTGAGCGTCTGCCTCGCCTTGCTGAGCAGTATGAAATTCGTGATATCGCTCTCCCCCACGTGTCCCGCGCACTCGAACCCATCGATACTCAAGAAATCCACCCCCAGCTTCACCGCGCTCTGCGCGTGCCGAATGGTAGTACACTTGTGCAGCACCGTGACCCCCGCCTCCTTGAGAAGCTTGATCACGGGACCGGGTGAATTCCCCGCGGTTTCGACGACGCGCACGCCCTCGTCGATGACGGCGCGCGCGTAGGCCGCGTAGTCGGGCGGGACGAGGGAGGGGAGGAGGGTGATGTTCACGGCGAAGGGGCGCGGGGTGAGGGCCCGGCAGCGACGGATCTCGGCGCGCAGGAGGGCCGGCGTGGGGAAGATGAGGGCCGTGATGATGCCCAGGCCGCCGGCGTTGGAGACGGCCGAGGCGAGGTCCGCGGTGCCGACGTGCATCATGCCGCCTTGGACTACGGGGACGCGTATGCCCAGGCGGCGGGTGAGTTCGGTGTTGAAGGGCATGCTGTACGAAGTAGAGAGATTGTAGTGGAGGAGGTGGTGGTGGTGGTGGTGTAGATGTTTGGAAGAGAATTGCGGATGGAGCAAGAGGTTGTAGAGAGGGAAAAAGATGAAAGATGCAAAAATAGGGGACCTTGTCAGAAAGACACCTGCTCAAGTCATGCAACACAACCGAATCGCCCGAGGCTGGACTTTTGTCACTCTGTCAGCCCGTCAAACAACTCTGGCTTTAACAAGCCGCACAATGCCGAGGCTCATCTCCACACTCCCACACGCTTCCCCTCCGCACTCTCACCTTCGGCCCCGCAAATCGCCCACGGGCATCTGAATCTTCACATGCTTCGGGGTCCACGTGCCGCTCATGATATGACCTCACATGACCCATTCGTTCTCAAGCGCAAGCCGGGTGTCAGGAACAAGAAGTGTCAGGAACAATTTCAACTGGCCCCAAACTCCCTCCATTTTCCCTGCTGCTCCAGCTACCTACCTAGTATTCAATACACCCGATGAATCTTCATCTCCGCCCCCGCAACCAATCCTTTCCCTTTCCAGCTGCCGTCTCGCAGTGACGAGTTTCCCTAGGCAAACGCCGTGTTTTACAGGTTCCCCCGTATCTCGTAAATCAAGCCCAAAATACAATCGCAAATCAATCCCATAGTCCAAGGCTCTGCCAACATGCCCATGCCAATGCCCATGACAACGCTCAAGCCGCTCATCACCTCGTCGAGTCATTCCTCGTCCAATAGAATAAGAAAACCACCTCACAATCCCACCTCACCAGGCAGTCTGCCTGGAGGTGTCCTCTCCCTAGGTTTCGTGGCCAAGTCTGCGAAGCCATCCAAGCTAGATCCCATCACCTTCACCATATCAAAGATGTGAGTTCCCTTGAACGTCTCGGCCCAGAGACGAACCACTGCGCTCGCCAGTTGTCGAAGCTTGGCCCCGTCGCTCGTCGCCATTTCCGGTTGCGCCGACGCCGAGTTCGCGCTGGACAGCGATGGGTCGACCGGCACCGCGAATTCGGTTTCGTCAAGCATACGCCGAACCATTTCCAAGAGATTCTTCTCCTCCGGGGACGCGGGAGCATCGTTTGGTCCGATGGCTGCCAACGTCAAGAGCCACTTGGACACCAAGACGGCACACTCAAAATTGCACACTACACATGTCAGCATGTAAACCCTCGCCATCGTTTCGAGATACTTACTTGAGTGCTGGATGCTCCATTCGGCCGACTTGGTCCTGGCCACATAGTTGACGCCCGCCTTCACCAACATGGAGAGGGCGTGGATGGCTTGGAAGACGGCTCGGTGCAATCGTAAGCTTCTCACTAGCAATGGCGTTCGACTCAGCGCCGACGCCACCAGCAGTGGGTCCCGGGTTTCGAGAGCCGTCGACGGTGAGACGTCAGTGTACAGTCTAAGGTACGCCAAGCGAAGCAGGGCCGTGGCTGTGAAATCCAAGGTTCCTCCCTCGATCGAGTCGGACACGCTAAAGTGCCCGGACTCGGCCGCCCGCAGTTGGTGCTGGTCTTCGAAGCTGGTCTGCCAGATCCGTAGCGCCTGCGTCACCTCCTCGACATCTTCCGGCTTCATAGTTCGATTCATGTTGTACGGGAGTCCGGTGGCGAACGACGTTTGCTTCAGCAGGTAGATGTGCTGAAGCAGCGCGTGGATGAGAACGTGGCTTCCAAAAGACGATAGTTGCGTTGGGAGTCCCTGGCTGGTTCGGCCGAATAGTCGAGAAAAGGCGTCGTGGAGGGTGAGCTCGATAATGGGCGTCGACTGTCGCAGTTCTTGCCACTGCCAGGCCGTCTCTGCCCTCCACAGTTTTCCCCTTTGCGGCAACGGCAGGTTCAGTTCTGACGTCAACAGCAACGGCGGCATGTTATAAGCGATGCTGCAGAGGTTGAAAAAGCAGTACGCGAGGAGCTTCGTCCGTGTCGCCGTTTCGAGTCGGATCCAAGTTTCCCAGTCGGTCACATTTCGTTGGTTCGCCTCGGCCACCAGCCCTTCTTCTCGAATCAGGATCGCCAAGGTGCTTTGGAGAGACAATGCCTCGTTTAGAATCGTCTTGACGCCCCATAGGCCGACCGCGAAGAGTAACAGGACCGCTTGAATCGTTTCGATGCGCGCTTGGGGAGTATTCGGCGAGCTAGAGCGAGGTTAATCACGACGTACCAACACCCATATGAAAAAAAGACTTACTAAGGCTCTCTGTGGGTGTCTTGTGTTGCTGGTCTCTCCGACTGGGCAGATGCGAAAGAGTGACGATACGTAGCGCTGGGAGAAGGTCGAGTAGAATGTGGACTGTATGCTGCCGGCGTAGGGAGCAGGGCGTGAACCTCGGAGAGACGCCTTCGTCGGATTTGTTCCGTGGCAATGGCCTTTGCGCCGTACCACAAAGCGTATCCTCGGTTTTTCTCGAACCTATACTGAGCACCCACGGCAAGAATCGCAAGGAGGAGTTCGGGTGCGGTCTCGGCGGGGGAGAATGTCGGGAGATGCAGGAAGGGCATGTGCTCATGGAGACCGCCGATGTATCCCTCGAGGAATCGCGTGAGGGTGTGGCGGGACGGGAACACAAAGTCATTGGGCAGCACTGCAGAAAACTCGTCGAGCTTGTTCTTGATGATGTTGTGGTCAGCTGCCGAGATGCGAAGCGTCGCTGCACGAGCCATGTCGTCATGGCCTCGAGCGGCAATGTCGCCTGCATCTCGCGACTCTGGGTGCATATTTGGAAAGCGAGGTGGGAAGTGCGGTTTGGAAGGCCGTCGCTGGGCCGCCATATTTCCCTGATTCCGAGGCCACATGCTGAACTGTTGATCAGGCTCAAAGTGCGGTGGAAGAAAGTGCGCAGAGGTGGAAAACTCGTCCAGGAAGAGATTGTAGTCGTCGTAGGATCCATTGGGTTGCTGAGGGGGATATCCGGGGCCGAGGGGCTGTTCCTCCTCACGAGGTCGATCGTAAGCCATTATGGTGTCGCCGTAACTCTTCCTCCGCGTGTCTGTAGGTGAGAGCTGAGGTGCATCATTGGCGGTAGGGCCTCCGGAGCTCGCAAGAGCGGCATCCGACAGCAAGTCAAGATTACAGGCCCCTGGCCGGGCCTGGCATCGTGGTCCCTGTGGGACTGGTGCTGGAGGAGGAGGAGGAGCTTGTATGGGATGAAACCCGTGCTGCGGCGGGATGGCCTGGTGTAGTGACTGTGGCCGGGGAGCAGCATGGTGATGTAGACCGGCGGCCTCAGCATCTATCTGACCTTCTGACACCGAAGTCTTGTGAGATTGTGAAGTACTGGAAGTGTTGGAGGATAGTTTCCTCTGGCGGTTGCTCTCCTTGTTCCCTTCATTGAGATGAACAAGCTTCTCGTGTCGGACGAGAAGATCCCTAATATCCATGTAAGTATGCAAACGTGGAAGGCCAAGACAGAGATGTTCTTTGTCCAAGTCCTTGTCGACGTGATCAAGATGAGATGGACGAAGTCGACAGGAACGGGAAAAGCGGGAGGAACGGCTAAGTGAACGGAGGTGTAGGGGAGCAGACGGGGTGGAACAAGCTGGGACAGGGCGCAATAATAGTGTTTAGTCAACATTAGCCAGCAAACGTACCTTCTGCCGAAGGTCTTCCCACAGCGATCCCAGCCGCAGGAAAAGGGCTTTTCCTTGGTATGGGTGCGCTCGTGTCTCTGGACATGTTCCACACGTCTAAGTAGCGGTAAGGCCGGTCAGGATATGTACGTTTCAGAAAAGAGACAGGAAGAGACGGACCTAAAGCGCTTGCTACAATACTTGCAAGGCAGCGTCTTGGGTTTCGGTTGACGCGGCTCCGCAGGTTCGGGAGCGACGAGCGGCATAGGAGGAGGACCGTTCAAGGCGCGAGGAGGCGGACCCTCCATAGACTGGATGGCGAGCATGATGAGCCAGGTCGCTCAGATGACGAGAGGTCGAGACGGTCGGGCGGCAAGATAACACGGCGGGGGGGTAGATATGTTGAGTTGCAGCGAGAGAGATGGAGGAAGGGAGAAAGGAAACAAGTCAAAATTGGAGCTCGAGAGATGCAGGATGGAGAGTAGATTGCGGGGTGCGTTAAGGCAATAACATGGCATGTGGAGGGAGGAAAGAAAGGTGGTCCGTGAAGGCGGGTGCGAGAGTCCAGGCTGGGAGAGGGAGGTGATCAGTGAAGAGATGCCTTCCCGGGACGGAGTAAGGATCAAGGGGCACGGGGCACGGGCAAAACGCCAACAAGGCCCCGAGAGCTTCCCCTCTTCGGGATCGTCCTGGTACTGTAGCCGTCGGTTGTATGTATTCCCCTCTTGTCCTCCTTGTGGAGGTATGTACCCCAGCCGATGAAGTCTGATGGTGGTGGTGGTGGTGGTGCTAGCCAAAGTGGTGGAGAAGGACGCCGTCGGAAGGGGTTTCCGAAAGATCTGGGAACGCGTGGATGAAGTTTATGTGTCCTCGGAGACGATTCCCTTATTGATGTTAGATGCAAGCAGCGAGGAGAACAAAACCGGAGGGAGGAGGTGGTGGTCCGAGGAGAAAGCGTTGAGTCGCGCGAGGTTCAGGAGCACCAAGGGAGACAAACGCGGTGAGAGTGGATGGAGGGAGAAAAAAGGGAGAGAAGCAACACGCAGCGTGGCGTCGGAGGAAGGAAGGTTGAAGCCTTGGGGCTTGGGGGGGGGAGGGGAGGGGGTGGATTAACGTGTGTCAAAGTGAATGCCAAGGGGAAGCGGCTGGAGATGGACATCGGGGTTGCAAGAACCGAGTGCCAATGAGGGAGAGTCAGAGGACTCAGAGGGCTGCAGTGCCACATGCAGCACTGGAGAAGGAGGACCAAATGGGTACGTATTCGTAACTAGCCAAAGACTTGTGGCGAACCGAGCGGAGAGGGGAGAGAGGAGAGAGGGAGGAGAAGAAGGGGGGGGCAGGGCCCAAGGGGGGATGTGGGATGAAGGATGCATGGTGGTGGTGGACGGGATGAATTAGCTTCAAAGAGGGATGGTGTAGCCTGGCGGCCTGGGGCAAACAACGGGGGGTGACACAAAAAAAAAGGAAGCCTCGCCAACTTACCATGTGTGGTTTTTTTCCCGTGAGATGGCCGAGGTGTGGTCCCGAAAGGTGTTCCGAACAAACTCTGGGGTCTGGGGAAGATAAGATAGATGCTGGGGAAGTCGAGGTGAGAGCATCCAGCTCGATCCAATGCTCGAGGTTTCCTGCCGTCTTCGGGCACGCAAAAAGACAGGGCAACAGTCGGTAGCGCGGGCGCAAGGGCCAGGGCGGGGAAATTGGAGGTGCAGGAGGGAAAGAGGAAGCACCGGCGACGCATCGGGAGGGAGGAAAACTGCAGGCAAAAACGTCGTCGACGCAATTCCCGTGGCTCAAAGTGTGGAGAGAGTGCGAGAGTGGGAGACGATATTTGTGGGTTTTTAGTGCAACAGTCCGGGGTATCTCCAAACCCTCCTCGAGTCGTATGAGGACCGTCCTTTTCAGAGGTACGAGTACCTCAAAAAAAGTACGTAACTCGACCGTGGATGGAGTGTCGGAACGAGGCTAATGACACATCAAGGAGCCCAGGAGAAAAGGGATGGCGGAGGCCAGAAGGGATAAAGAAAAGCAACGTCAGAATGGGTCCATAGCATGCGCCGGAGCCCCGGAGCGCGACAGGCTGGGGGGTAAATCTAACCCCGGGCGGGCACAGGAACGAAAAAGCAATAACGAGAGAGAGACGACGTAAAAGAAAACCTCAGCCAAGCCGGTGGCGGAGCAGGCCCGGGGGTTGGGACACATCTCGACGAATGCTTCGTGCGAGAAGGTGACTCCTCCGTAAATACGGAGTAGCTGATGGCCGACATGCCAATGAGCTGAAAGGAATGAGAGGACTGGTTGCTATCGCAAAAGCAAACAAAACGGATAGTGAGCGTGGTTGGCGAATGACGGCAAGACTGCCATGGAGAGGAGTGAGATGTCATCTTGCAGCTCAACCAGCCCTTGGCAGCGATTTGTTTTTGCTTTTCCGTAGGCCCCC
>JAMQMW010001327.1:0-14389 GCA_024115155.1 Thelonectria blattea
CGTCGACAAGGCGCACAAGAAGTTCACCAGCGGCATGGCCGCCCGCACCGAGGCCATGCTGGGCGAGAGGGCGGGACACCTCGAGATCATCGGCAAGGGGAAGAAGGGCGCCGACAAGAAGGCCGTCTTCAAGGGAGGATCCAAGAAGTTTGGTTAACGGAAGAGGCTTATTGCGAGAGGGGGGAAAGTGTGGTGGCAACGGCGTTGGGCGCCCAACTCGGCTCGGAGCGGAAAAGGTCTTTATTTTGCGGATTTCGACATTACTGGCGTTGGCTTGATACACTTCATCTTTTTTCCGCCTCATCACGACGATGCCCTAAAGGCAGTCCTCGTCCAGATACTGGATGCTACACCTATCCTTCGTACAAGAACATGGGAACGAACGGCCGTGGTGCCCCCTTCTAGGGTCGATACTTTTCGATGTCGAATTCGTTGCCCGTCGCCAGAGATGACAAGATATCGCTCACGATTTTATAATCTCGATCGACATCCACGTTCCAAGTCGACACGGCCATTCGCACAGCCTTGTTGCCCTTCCATTTCGTCTCGCTCACGTACATTTGCCTCGTTTTGTTGATCAAATTTACCAAAATTTTGTTCAACGCCGGGTCTCTTGCTCGGAAAAGAACAATCATGAAGGTCTCTTCCGGGTTGGCCTGTCCATCTGGCAGAAGCTCGTAGTCCATCGAGCTACTCAAGAATTCGGCCACCCTGCGGGACAACTCGACCATATTGGCCAGCATTTTGGCAATGCCAGGTCGACCTTCACTCAAAAGAACGGCGTACACTGGAAGGGCGCGAAAGCGGCGCGAGTTCTCAAGTCCGATATGGAGGGGGGAGGCAATCGTGGTTCCCGAGTCGGCTTTGAGATAGGCAGCGTTTGGGTTGATACAGACGGATTCCAGGAGGCGATATGATCTGGTGAAGAACATACCGCAGTCGTAGGGCTAGAGTCTGGTGAGGAATAGGTCCACTCGGGCTTCGATAGATACATACCACATTGAGAAGCTTGTGCCCGTCCACAGTGATGCTGTCTGCAAGTTCGAGGCCTTCAACTCGTCGCCGAAGTAGGTCATACTCCCTCCCTCGCCCTAAGGCGCGGGCGAAAATGCCAAAGGCTACAGTATGTCAGTGTGTAGATGGGAATCACATCTTGGTCAGACTTACCGCCATCGACGTGAATCCAGGCCCCGTGTTTATCTGCCAGCTCTCTGATCGCCTCCATCTCCTCGAGGCACGACGTGGCATAGCGGCCAGTATTGACCTCTCCGGCACTGATTGCGATTATGCTCGCTTTTCCAGGAACCTGAAGTTGGGTCTCCAACTGCTCAATGTTTAGCCTCCAGGGCTCCGCCTCGCTCAGGGGCAATTCCTTGACGGAAGCTCGGCCGAGCCCAACCACACTGGCCGCCTTGGAGAGAGAACTGTGGCCGGAGCTCGTCAGAACCTGAATCTCGGTGATGCCGGCTTTCATGCACGCTCCCAGCAAGCCCAGTTCCCCCACGCTCCCTTGACCGTCGAGGCGTTTATCCAGAACATGCTCTCTCCCGCACGCGAGTCCCAGGATGTTGCTCGCAGTCGCGCCCGTAGTGAAGGTCCGGCCCGTCCAGTCGTTCTCGCCCCCCAGCTGTAGCAGCTTCAGCATCATCTTGAGAGTCAAATCCTCGACCATGGTCGACATGGACTGGTTGGCGAGGTGGACTTGAACGTTCTGATCCATCGAGGTGACCACATTGTCCGCCCACTCGGCGATGGGGAGGACGCCGCCGGTCACGAAGCCGTAGTAGCGGGACGAGTGCTTCTGGCCGCTCAGCGCCGGGCAGATTTCCTGCCCAATGTGTTCCACCACGGCCTTATCCGGCATGCCTCTGAAAAGGTTGTCGTTGTCCAAGTCGGGCAGAGACTGGATGGCGCGCGTGATTGCTTCGCGCTCGGGAAGCGTGGGAGCATCTTGACTTGTCGGAGCGCGGCGCTCGTCCAGCCTGGCCTTCTGGAGTTGGTAGTTGAGGAGGCTCATTGTTGTCGTCTCGGAGTTTGCACACCTGAGCAAGTTTGTTTGGGGGCGGGAGTTGAAAATAAGGAGGCGAAGAAGAGGAGGGAGGAAGAGCGGAAGGGCGGAAGGAGGGCTTGGGCGAGATTTATGATTGTGCAGAAATAGATTGCGCCTTCTCAAATCGAACAGGTCTAGATTTCACCTGCCTTAATTAATGGCCTCATGTAAGTTGTTTGGCAGTACCTGTATTTGGTAGGGGAAGGCACGACTTGTCTCGGCCCCACTCGACGATGGAACGGCAGGTCTTTGCGAAGCTGCGATGTGCGGTGTGCGGCGGAGATTTTTGCTGTCGAGCCGGCATTACCAGGGACGGTACCTATTTAAGACGGACGGTCCCGAACAAGAGGAACCTCTTTGGCCAATCTGCAAACTGAGCATAACCCGAGAGGAATTGCCATTTGCCACGTTCTGCCCCCATTCGATGAAGTTGCAAAGTCCGGGTAACAGCCAATTCCTCGATTCTATTCTCCGTACGTACTTTGTAGTCTGGGAAAGAAGTCGCTATCCTTACTTCGTACATTTCCGATATCATGTGCGCCGCGCAAAACAAGAGACCCAAACCCCCGTGCCGTCCATCTATAAGCCCCCTCCCCTCCCCGCGTCGACTCACTCTCCCGTGTCGCAAAGTAGCATTTCCGTTGCCGTTTGTCGCATCGGATCGCGTTGCGCCGTGGCCAACAACCCCCGTCTATAGCTTGGCGCTCTCACCCACGGTGCCAATCTTCAGGTCGGCGCCGTACTTCTTGAGCACGCCCTCGTTGTGGTACTTCCAGAAGGCCTTGGTAGCGTCCTTTCCAGAGAAGCGCTTGAGGATCTTGGCGCCGCCGGGGTGCTCCTCGAGGAACTCTGCAGGGGAGGGAGGATCGTGTCAGCGAGTTTTGCACGTGGAACTTTTTTGATGGCGTGTGCTGCCGTGGAACTTTCCGGGCCAGGGGGAGCAGGCATGAGAGGGGAGTTGTGAGTTAAGGGGGAGAAAGGACGTACTCGTCACGTCGTAAACGTCAGTCTCGACAATGATCCAGAAGCCATCGGCCTCGCTCTTGTGCTTCTGCACCTCGGCGGTGGTGTACTGGCTGGGCATGACGGCGAAAGGGGCGGATGAGGGAGTGTGCTGACTGTTCCCTGTGTATGGCACGATGTAGATTAAGAGGCAAAGTTATAGGCAATCGGGTCGCAAAAGCGGTAGCGGTTCCCACGGATTTAAATGGAAGTAAAAAGGAAGAAGCCCGACGTCTTTTTTCTCTCCGAGGCTCAACGGGCGGCACATGGGCAAGCCACTCGCCCTTTAAAGGAAGCTGGGGGCGCGTGTCCATGCCTCGGTACAGGCGCGACTCAACTGGGAAATAGCGAGGCTAAAGCGGAGAATCTGGGGCATGACGTCGGCCTCTTCTGGCGCGAAAAGGCGGATAAGGGAGCAGCCCCGCGGGGAAGGCCGGTGCAGCGTATCACAGGCGGGTGATTGCCAACTTCCACGGGGTCATGGAAGAGGCAAGTCGGCTCTTGATGATGGCCGCGTTTTGTCTATTTGATATGGAATTGGTGAAGTGGCTGCTCTGTGGTCTAGACACTTGAGTGTAGATTCCCTCTTATTCCCTCTCTTTCGTACGTTGGTAGTAAATGACCATCCGCCTTCACTCGTGTGCTGGCACCACAACCAATCCCCTCCTCATGGCCATCCTGAAGCGATCTGCAAACGCCCTCGTTCCCCTGCAGTCGCTCTGCATCCTCTTGTCCATGGCCTCGGGCATCCACTCGTTAATCTTGCTAATACGATTCTCATTCTGCGGCACTCGTCAGTCCCATTTCGTAACAACCTCGTCAAAAAAGAAAAAAACCAAACGTACCGACGGATGCGTGCTCAACATCTCGGGAACCTCCTCCCCGCCGCTCCGCTGAATCGCCTCCATCCTCTTCCAGAAGCTTACGGCGTGCCTTGGATCGTAGCAGGCCTCTGCCATCATCATCAGCCCGATGTAGTCGGCCTCGCTCTCTTGCTTGCGGCCCATGGGCAGGTGGAAGAGGAAGTCCTGCAGGTAGAAGCCGCCGACGAAGCTCCAGATGCCGAAGAGGGCCAGCCCGGGGAGCGCGCCGGCCAGGAAGAACAGGCTCCCGGCCGTGAGGTTGCCGACCCAGGCGGCGGACAGGCGCTCGGCGACGTGCGAGGCCGTGTTGTGAGCGATCTCGTGGCCGAGAACCGCGGCGAGGGCGTCTTCGCTGGGGCAGACGTTGATGATGCCGCTGTGCACGAAGACTTTGCCTCCGGGGAGGACAAAGGCGTTGGCTGTGCCTAGAAAGCGCCGTGGTTTCAGTCTCTGGTCCATGATCAAAGCTGGAGCAACGTACGGTCATCGGCAATGACGAAAATCTCCCAATTGAGGTCCGACATGCCGCTCACGGGTATCAATCGCTTCATGACCCTCTTGACCATTATCGTCCTGGGATCCCAATCCGACAGGAAGTGCCCGCCCTGCTGCTTGACCTCCTCGATGATCTGGGTGCCCGCCTTTCGGTGGGCGCGCGCGACCATGGCGTCGGACAGGAAATTGAAGCGGCGGCGACCCGTCACGGGCACCGTCTGCGAGTTGTAGAGGTAGAAGCCAACGGCGGCCAGCACAGTGGCCACGACGAAGAGGCGCGAGTTGCGGCCGGTGCCTGTGTTTTGGAATCGCGTGGCGACGCGGTCCGGCACGAGGGGGCGGGCATGGCGGAGGTTTTCGTAGGGGTCGTCGTGTGAGGAGGAGGAGGAGGAGGGATCTCGTCGTTGCGAAGGCGGGAGTTGGTTGGGGCGCGGTCGGCTGTGGGAGAGGAAGCGAGAGCGGGACAGGGAGAGGATGCATCTAGAGGCGGATGAGCGTAGACAGGTCGACGGACGAGAAATGGTCAGCAGCAGTACTGGACGCGCCAGAAGACGCGTTGGGGGCATGGCGAGGAAGGAGGTCGGGGGAAGGATGGAGGAATTCCGAGTATCACGAAAGCCGAAGCTGCGCCTTGACCGAGAGCAGCTGGACGAGCCGTGTTAAGGTCGCACCGTCCGCAATGCGCGGGGCCATTTTCGGCGGCGGGGGCCGACAAACCTTGGTCCAATGTCTCGCACAACAAACGACTTCTTTTTATTCTCCCGTCGTTTCTTTCTATTTTCGAATCACAACTTATCATCCATTGCTTCATTCCCCAGATAAGCCGTGATCACCGGAAGTATCGGGATCTGTCCATGAGAAGGTCGACTCCACCGTCCACACTATCACCCCCATCATCATCACCATCACCATGGCGATTCACTATAGGCACCTTGGTATTTCACCTATATCTATCTACACAACATCGTTCCCAATGCATCCTCCTCCACGAGACAAGGCGGAGCGGGAACCCAGTCAAACTTGTATCACTCCGGATCCACGGCCAACTACGTTCAAGGCCCCGGCGACTACTCGGCCACCCTCGTCAGCAGACTCCCTGCTCTGCGTATAAGGCGTATTCGCATGCCTCTTTGTAATCGCTTCTCGCACGTCATCTCCCGTCAGCGAGGCAATCACCCACGACTTATCGCCGAGATGGTCTTCTTTGGACCCTGGGGTTGTGTGCGTGTGTGCATGTGTGTGCCTGTGTGGGAGAGATAACAACAGCCAATAACTGCCCACGCGAAGCCCCTTCACTGGTTCACCCATCTCACCTCGAACCAAGGGTCCATCCCAAGTATATTTATTCGTAAACAAACCAGCCAGCCCTTCCTGTTTTGATCCGTAACCAAACTCGTTTCTTCATCCTCGCTCTCAAACAAACCGCACCCTCAAACCAACTACACACACCATGACCGTCTCTCCCACCAACGAGCCATCCCTGAGCTCGCTCAAACCCGTCTTCTCTCCCTCCTCGGCCCCCGAGTCCTCCCAAACCGCCCTCCTCATCCAAACCCTCAACCTCCTCCCGCACATCGAGGGCGGCTACTTCTGCCAAACCGACGCGGCACCCACCACCGTCCCATCGCCATACCCCTCGGAACCCCTATCTCAAGAAACCGTCTCTCTCGCCGGCGGCCCGCGTCCCGGCTTCGACGCCTCGCGACGTCGCGAGTCCACCACCATCTTCTACCTGCTCACACACCGCCGGCCCCTGGGCCGCTTCCACCGCAACCGCAGCCGCATCATCCACACGCTGCACCGCGGTCGCGGCCGCTACGTCCTCGTGCACCCGGACGGCCACGTCGAGACCTTTGTCGTCGGCCAGGACGTCGAGCGCGGCGAGAAGTTGCAGTGGGTTGTCGAGGGCGACGTCTGGAAGGCGAGCTACCTCCTCGACGATGACGAGGGCGGCCTCCGAGAACCCCAGGCCCTTCTCATTAGCGAGACGGTGGTGCCTGGCTTCGAGTACGACGACCACGAGTTCCTGTCCGAGCACCGGCTCCAGGAGATGTTGCCCAAGGAGAAGGCCATGGCCCTGGCCTGGCTGTCCAAGCAGAACCAAGATGCCCATCACTTGACGGACAGCTCTGAGGAGTCTGACGAACCCGAGACGGACACCGGGGAACCCACTGTCATGTCTGTAACTGAGGAGGAAGTCGGCCATGGAGAATTCAAGAAGTGAAGTGGCGGGAACAAAAAAAGAGATAGACTAGAGGAGGCCTGCTACCTAGACGACATGGGCCTCGAGTGGCAGCATAGATGGCGTTCACATGTACTCTCAAGAATCCCAACCCCAAGAGAATAGAAATCACTTGGTTTGTTTCATTGTATCCACAAAATCTAAATAACACCGCCATCCTCTATATACCTTGGATGTCATGCCGTTCGTTCAACATTATGGATGGGCACTCATGCTCGCTCAGGGTATCATGGGTATGAATCTCAAAACAGTAGCTGCCGTGGCATGTCGAGCTTTTCTTGCGTCTAGCTCGTTCCGTCTCTCGTTTCGCGCGAGGCCCTTCGCCTTCCTTGCCGAAACCGTTATTCCTTCCCCTCCTCGCGAGGGAAAGCCTCCTGACATCTTGGTCGGACCGTTAAGAAAACGATATCGATGGTACGTGTCCTTCGTTGGGGAAAGGCTTCCGTCCGGTGACGACGTAGATGGGTATGTAAGCGTGGATTCGCGTGTCGATGAGTTCTTGCCGTACATCAACGAGGGACACCTGACAACGCCACATTAGTCTCTCGCCCCTGAGATGCGCTGCGGCGGACTCACCTCGATTTCAGCCGGCGTTCTGTTAAAGGCCCGGTTGAAGAGCGTAAAGGAGAACCCGCTCAGACCGCCGACAAAGTTCCTCTCCCACATTCTACCCAGCTCCTTGAGTCGCTCATCTTTCGGCCAACCATTCATTGGCATTTTGAATATGCGTTCTTGAACGTCGACGAAACCAGCCTCTTGGTATGCTTGGCGCAGGTTCGCGGCAACCACGACAGGGCGGTCCAGCGTCTCTGCAGCCACTCGCATGTCCTTGAACCAGATAGCCAAGGGGCCATCGGGGTTGAGCGTCTCGTCGTCACAGGCTACTATTGCGTCATATTCCTGCGATTCGAAGTAACCGCCGGGGCTGAGGTATTGGAAGGCTTGGTCTGCGATTTGTTCCTTGAAGGACGACCAGCAGCCGGCGGTGATTCGAGTGTGAATGTAGTCGAACCCATAAGAATAATCCCAGGGCTGGGAACTGAGGGGGGTTGCACATCAGCAGCTGCACCATTCGCGGACGGGGCAGACGAAAGCCGTCACTTACGAGTCTTCCACATAGAAGCTGACGTTTGGAGGCACGTTTCGAGGTTGTATCGGGGAGAGATCCGTGGCAACGATCTCAGCTGTAGGGAACATGTCTCCCATCTTGATGGCCCAATCACCCGTACCCGTGGCAATGTCAAGCACAGTCCTCGGGGGGTTTCTCGTGGACAAGGGGGCAAAGAAGAGTTTATTGCCAAAGAGCTTGACGATTGCCTCGTTCTGGAGATCTAGGCGGTCCTGTTCGATCTGGTCGTTGGGGAAGGCGTACGCTAAGATAGCTGTCAGTTTGGGGGCCGCCGGCCGCCGTTGGATCGGTGAAACGTCTCACATCCAGCTCTATACGCATGGTACGTCCGACCAAACTCTTCAGGGAAGTTTTGGACACTTTCAGTCAAGGATTCCGAGTCCCTGCAGAGGGTTTTAGCTGGTGATCATACTCAAGCGTCTAAGGTGTTTGCGAACTCACATTTCCTGCGGCTCTGACTGCACAGGGGGCGAGGTAAAACCAACTGTCAGCGACGAATCTTGGTGATATGAAGGAAATATCGAACGACAGGAGTACACACGTCTGGCTCGATGAAGCTGTTCTGTGCCGAGTTGGCGGTAGAACAGTTAAAAGTAAACTGAAAGGTGTTCAAGGACGGAGAAGAGTTGACATAGTCATCCGGGTCGTTGGAGAAGGGGGGCCTCGCCATTTTGAGCAAACCGACGTGCAAATGTGATATAGCGGTATTGCAGCAGCAGAAGACACTCAGAGTGGAATCACAGAGGCCATTGGACAAGAGCCGCAGGATCCCAAGTGCAGCAACTCAGGCAAACGGAGGCTGAGACGACCCGTGGGAATGGTAACGCTGAGGCCAACAACTCCACCCCCCACACACGGAAGAAATGTGTGGTATGACGAGCTGCTCGGACGCGACGGGTAAATGAAGCCAGAATTGGTCGATGGTGAGAGGTACAAGTTTGGTTACTGAAGGAATTAATCCGGTTCGAATCTGAAGAAGACGGCCCCGGCTCGAGAGCGTGACTGGGAGGCGAGGCGAAGACTAGACGACGAGGAGTGACTATAGGCGTTAGGTAGGCGGTTGTGGATATGGTTCGGGAAAAGGTGGTTGTGGTAGTGGTGTTGTCCGTCGAGTGGGAGTCGAGTTCCAGGATAGAAGGCAAAACCTGGCAGCTGAGGATGAAAGCGTAGGTGTGCAAGAATGAAGCACAGGATTGAAAAGGAAAAGAAGCAGAAGAAAAGAAGCAGGACAGAAGGGTCGAAAAATGGAGCTTGGGGAAAGACAACCTAGGGACGGGGATGGAAGATGGAGACAGAGACGGAGACGGAGGAAGGACGGGAAAGCTGAAGCGAAGGCGAGACGAACGAGACGATGGAATCGAGAATAAATGGAAAATGGGATGGAAAACGGGAATGGGATGGGATCCGCAATAGCAACCGTCGAGTCCCCCCCCCTTCTTCGTTCGAAGGTGCTCCTAGGTCTTTGGTGAGGACGACCACGGACCCAGCAGTCTGGGACGGATATCTGCTTCGGCTTGCTAATTAGAACCCACGCCGGCCGCCTCCCTGTTTTGTGAAGACGAAAAAACCTGGTCTCCGGGCTCGGGCTTCGGGTCTTGTACCCCTCCCTCCCTCCCTCCCTCGCTCGTCCCCTTCAAGCTGACCCAGTCTGTCGGTTATTGGGCCAAGATGGTGGTGCGGCTGTGGATGCTGTGTATTCGTAGGTACTCCATCCAGAGACACGGGGCTGGAACGCAGGGAGTTGAGGCCCGGAAGAGGCCCAAGCTGCACTGCCTGCAGCTTGTGCGGTACACCCCGGTCCTCGTCCTTGGTGGGATGGAGGCTTTTGATGCCAAACTCGGCGACTCGCGTCAGTAGACCGCGGTGACCTCCCAAGGAGCAATTTACAAGCCCGTGGATAAGGAATTGGTTAGGCCTGAAAGCTTCTTTGTCAGGAACAGGGCGGACAGACGGGAGCTACGCCGTAGTGCCAAGCTGAGTTTGTGCTGGGGCGCGTGCGAGATGAGACGTGACGCGGGCAGAATGAAAGGGATAGAGAGGAGAGACGTGGCTGCTGAGAGTTCGCCGTCTGATGCGCTCGTTCGAGTGAGCTGAGGAGACAAACAAATCGAGGGCCTCGGAGCTGAAAGATGGCGTCGTATTGTTTCGTTGGCGAGACAGAAGCAAATGCAATGAGGCCTTCCACAGCTCAGAGGTCCCGGAGACTTGGGTAAGCTAAAATCAAGGGACTGGGGCCGGGATCCGGTGGTTTGGGTCGGGATGCACCACCCGTCCCCGGAGGCTCTGGAAATTGGACGGGAGGCGGAAGGCTGTTGCGGTGCACGTCTTTTTCGATACCAATTGTTGAGGAGGGGGGTGAGGCAACTACCAATGGAGCAACAGGTGAAAGATGTTTGGTCGGGGTACGGGATGGCGTGGATGGTGGTTGGATGCTGCTCACAAGTCGATGCGAAGAGGAGGGTAAGATGGATGAGACGGGGATAGGTACAGTGAGACGAAGGTGACGAATCATGTCTTCAGCTTGTGCGGAGTGTCATTGGGCGAAATCAGACAGGCAAAGAAAAGGCGCCTTCTCCCGGAGAAGGAAAGAGCAAAAGGCGTCCAATAAAAGGAAAGATGGGAAGCAACAACCCGAACTTATTCACCCAGTTGGTTCCGGTCCGAACAGGCGCGGAAAGAATCACCCGGCCATTTTGGAAATCAAGGAAGGTGCAGTGGGCTGCAGTTGTAGTGGCAGTGGCGGGCACCACTGCAGTGCAGAGTTGCTCTGTTCGCTCCTTCCGAACAGTGACGGCCGATCATCTGTCGATCTACCGTCCTCAAGTTCCCTCGTAGCTGCAGAATCTCATCCATGCATCGCCTGGCAGCTCTGATTTCTCGCATCAACGAGCGGAGCAAGCAACGATAAAACCAAACGTGGCGGCGTTTCTCTCTTGCGGGATATTCCGTCGGGAAACACGAGGAGCCTGCAGCAAACTTGTTGGCGCTGGTGCTTCGTTGTCGTCGACGGACCGTGAGGCCATCTCATGCCGTGCAGCACCGAACTATGTCGCTAATGCAGGCCATGTCGTCGCCGGTTTCACATGGTGTTTGTCCGCACCTATCACCACAATCACCAGAAACCGCTCTTCCATTTCGGCATAGCCACCACTCGGCAATTGAGAAATCGACGACTGGGGCAAGCCAAGGTTGTTCCGGAAGGGGAATCTTACCCGCTCAGGCAGGTCACGATCCATTGTCTAGCCTCGACGTAAGTCTCCAACATTTCCACTTTGCGCTCCGTTATCGTGGGCAGTTCGTCCTGCTCCATGGCCCCGTGGAACCACACGGCTCCCTTTGAAGCGGGTAAGGCGGGCGCGGTAATAATAACCACAGTCATTGACCAAGCACGCAGGTATTCTCTTCGATTCGAGCACATCGCGGTAGCCAAGACGCCTCGTTCGGTCCAGGCCCAATAACTTGCTTTGGGACCCATTCGTACATACGGTCAAGACGTGGTACCTACTATACGGATACATACATGCTGGGCGTCCTCGGCCGTATTATTAGTGGTTCATGTGTCTATCCGCTGCATCCGTTGATGATGGGGGCAGGGCCATGCGGACAAGGGCCACAACGTCAAGCATCTCGACGGATACATTTCGTGCTGGCTCGTCGAGAGCAAATGATCCCATTTCGCTCGGATCGCTTGCCGAAGTCGTCTTCACACTGGCTCGCCATTATTTGCCGCACCATTGCGCACCGTCCCGTCGGTTCTCCATCCACCCTATCGTCTCCCCAACCTCGTCCGCGGCCGCTTCATCCCCTCCTTACCTCCTCACCTCGACCATATAGGACACACACACACGCCCCTCCTCCCGTTCAACGGCAATATCGTTTCGCAAAAGTCAATCTCTCTCCGAGTCCTTGGTCCTGGGACCGCTGCCTTCCCGCTCCTTGTCGAGATTGATGGCGTTGTCCTTCCCCACCGTCGGTCCCAAATGCAGACGGCTTGGGAGACTTGATTGCTTGAAACGTTGCCAGTCCTCCCAGAACGAGGGCCCCCCGTTCCTGATCCGTTTGTGATCCAGTCGCCCGCATCGACGCGGAGACGCGAGAAACAAGACCAAGGCAAGCAGGAGTTACCGTTACGTTGCTAGGATTTGGTGCTGCTTAGTTCGAGGCTGGAAGCTCGCCTTGGACTGACGTGGGCCAAGAACGCCTCTGCTCCTCCTCGATGAGCTTTCTGGCTCCAAATTTTGCGCAGTTTTTTTTTTCCTTGGTGGCGAGCGAAGCAAAAGCCCCGTGATGCAGCCATGATGCGTCTTAACTTCGAAATTATGACAATTTCCATGGCCAATGCTGGTGACGGGCAAAGGCCCAAGACGGGTAGGTCATGGAAATGCGCACTTGCTAACTCTTGCAGGGACTCCGGCTCACAGCCCAGCGCGCGGGCTTCACCGCTGTTACTGCTGATGGAGGGGCTTCCATGGCTCCAAGTCACAGTCGAGAGAGGGGAAGTGGAGTTGAGCAACGAGTGGTGGTGTGGTTATGGTTGGGTTATCGATTCCCCCAAGCTGACAGGGTTGATCAGTGAATGGTTACATGGCCTGCAGCAACCGTCCATTGTTTGCCAGCCGGAAGCCCGCAGTCCCCATGCGACTCCTCGTTAATTCCCGGCCATCTGGATCCCTTGCTATGGCTGATGCATCGTGGCCGTCATCAACCGTCCACAGAGTCGTCCTGTCGGGACGTGCTCTCGGCGGCTTCTCCAAGACGGAATGCATTTCGTCCTGTTTGATCGGCCTTTCCTGACCCTCATCTCGCTCCTGAACCCAGCTCCGATCCCTTGAACCCGGCCCCTGCTGCTCATGAATTTCACATCATGACACGGATACTTGACTGGGGACATGCTCTCATCCATCTCGGTGCTGCTGGGCCCTTTGTCGTCTTCCCCTGGACCCTTTATTCATGCGCACCACCATGTCCGCGAGTCCCGGTGCACGCCTCGGGGCTCATGACGACTTAGAGTTGCGGTTCGTAATCAAGGTGCTTCTCGGTAGCTTGCCCTCCGTGGTCCATGGTCCCACGAGTGCCGGTCGACCGCACCTCGGTTTGCGACATGCCGGCCTCCTACTTTGCTTGGAACAGATGGCCAACTCACTGAGAGCTTTCCTTGAGCGATAAGTCAAGTCAAGACACCAAGGGACCAAAACCTTCCCCTGCGCAGCCGCACTCTATTTAGAGCCACCTAACCGTCACCACATCTTCGCGCTCGCTCTAATCAGTCCACTCATGTGTCTCTTACGAGTCTCATCCCCTGCCTTGCTTACTGACGAGAGACTTTCTGCGAAAGGCGGTTCCAATTCGTCCAAGACCGGGGGGTAATCCATCCTATGGCCGTCTCCCGCCTCGCTCTCGCGTCTTTCAATTTCTCATCACCGCGGTTGCTGAGCCGTTCCAACGCCCGCAGCCGATTCTTGTCGCAACTGGCCCGTTTGTCACGGCCCAGCGTGGCATTGCTGACAAGGGTGACGGTTTCGACGTTGTGCTCTCCCTTTACCCTCAGTTGTCGATGAGGTTAGCCCTGTTGTCTCGGGGCATCACGGTTGGGCCAGGTCACAGAAGGAGATGCACACTCATCACCACCACCACCACCTTCAACCGTCTGGAAATGCCAATGATATGATTTGTTTGCTAAACCAGCCGCCACCACCCACCCATCCGTCACCGTCCTCGAAGAAACATTGTTTCGTTCCCCGCCTCTCTCTCCGCCCCCGCGACGAATGAAATCTCCAAACACTGACATCCCCTGCCCGCCGCGCGCCCTGCCTTGACGACATCGTTTCCCATCTGGGCCTCGTACATGACATAAACCAGCACCAACGCGCCCCTTCAGCTTTCGCGAAGATCCCCCGCTCTCGGCTCTGCCGAATAGGCGACTGGCGTTTCGATTTGCTGAGAGACAGAGGAGGGGAGAGCTAGATAAGTTACGACGTAGATGGCTGCTGATGAGCTGTCTTTTCAGACACAAAAATGTCTCCATTGTGGCTGCGTCGTTGGTCTGCATGCATGTCTCGCCAAGTTGAGAAAAGGCCGAACAACAAGGGAGGGAGGGGTGGGAGGGGAAAGCCACTGTCAGTTTCCTAGAAGCGTCATCCTAGTATCGTGCCGTGTTGCAATCCCACACTTCGTGCCGTCGTGCCGCCGTCACGGGGGACGCCATCACGGGGACGCCGTCGTCGTCGGTTTTCACTCATCGTCATCACCAACCGTCACATCTCAAGCTCCTCCATCTTGGACGTGTGTACGTGTGCAGGTCGATGGCTGCATTTTATTATATCTCGTCTACCGTAGTCCTTATCCAACGCGGACTCCCCAAAAACGGGAACTCCGGCGTCCCTCCTCGGGCTTTGGATGAGAAAGCCTACAAAACAACCCTCACTCAATCCAATCTACCTAGCCAAAATATCCAGTCCTCGGTTGAAATTTTGAGCAGTCAGTCAGTCATGCACTGCCTACCTAGACTCTCTCCCTCTCCCTGTCTCCCTTCACCAGAGCTTTTTCCCTTCTCATTCTTCGGGGGGTATAATTTCACCTCGTCTAGTAGTTTCACCACCAGAAAATTC
>JAMQMW010001327.1:14476-36681 GCA_024115155.1 Thelonectria blattea
CCGCCGCTCGCCCGTCCCCTCCTTGGCCTCCCTTCCCTCAAATGGTGGGGGGATAGGGACTGGCCACTCCGCTCCCGGGCACGCTGTCGTTGCTCGACATGAACGTCTGGTCGATGCGGAAGATCCAGTCCATCTTGTCCCGCTCGCTGCGGGCGGCAAAGAGCCACGTGTTGTCGGTCCCGTAAATGGCAAACACGGCCGACTGCATGCGCTCGCTGAGACGCTGGAGGCCCGGTCCGTCCGAGGAGCGTCCGCCGCCGCCGGAACCGGTGCCCGTCCAGATGGTCGAGATGACGCGGCCCGACGCCGTGCGGCGATGGCCCGGCGCGAAGTCGGTCGTCCCGTTCTGTCCCGGCGGCGCGTCGTAGTCGTCGGGCCCGTGCAAGAGTCCCAGCACGCCGGGCTGGCTGTCGATGCGCGAGTTGCGCAGGCTGACCAAGGCAACCTCGTCGCCGTCCGATGCAGAGTGGATGTGCAGGTATGGTCTCCTCAGCTCCACGAACCGCTTGACCCATCGCGTCGAGTCGCTGTTCGGCACCAGCAAGTATCCTCCCTTCAGCACCTTGGGGTTCTTGGGCACTCTGATGATTGTCGTGATGAGCGTCGGCGGAGGCGCGCCATCCGCCGCAACTCCATTCGTAGGTGGCGCCGTATTCGCAGGGCCCAGGATGCTGGCGAGAGGGTCGGGGTACTCCTTCCAGAGTCTCAGACACCTTTCCAGAAGAGTCGTCTGATCCTCGTCGTACTCGGGTTTGGGCCTCTCCTCCACCTGGATCGTCTCGTCTCCTGTTTGTTCTCCATCTTCAGTCTCGGCAGCTTCACACCCTTCTGCTGCATCATCAAGGACGTCTTCCTCCTCGGAGGGGGCTTGGGAAGTGTCGGGAGTGTCGTTGAGGAGGTCGTCGTCGCTGGGAATGATTGGCTTCAGAACCGGCGACGGCTCTGGTTCTGGCTCCTCTTTGCCAGCCGCATCTTTAGTCGACAGAGACATCTTGGCGAGAACCGTCTGGATTGCTCCAATGTCCGCCGTTTGTCTCTTCTTTTTGCGAGCCGTGATAAAGTCGCTCACCAGAGAGACGCCTCGGGGAGCCCAACTCGTCAAGTTTTCTTCACCCTTGACGTAGTCGTGCTGGCTGTTCATCCTCCACAGGTCGCCAATCTTCTTGATGGGAGCCGGACGCATCGTAAGCGTGAAGATGCCCGTCGACGACCGCACGAACCTGACGTTTTGCCAGAGAGCCGAGAAGACCGACGTCTGGCGCACAAAGGTTCTTGACAAGATTTGTACGCAGACCTTTTGAGAGAACTTCATGGGCTCTGCAAGCTTCTCGGAACTGATCTCCCACGAAATTGTCATCTGCACCTTGTACTTATCTGCCGTAACCCTGTCTAGGAGAAGCGAGTTGTGCATACTCGAGTCCCATTGGGCGAATACCGAGATGCTCCGGGTGCCGTTGGCGTTCTCGCGAAAGACAGGCGCCGACGAGAGTTTGAGTGCGAGATCGGGGTCATTGGCGGCCATGTCGGGCGTTTTCCCAGCCGAATCCATCAGACGGATCTTGCCCACGCGCACCGAGCTGACGTCTCCCCAAGGCAAGGCGTCGCCCGAGCTGTGAGAGATGTTGATGCCGATCCTCCTCTGTAAGCCCTGATGCAGTTGAAAGGTGCCGGTATCCAGCTCGCTTGTCTGCGTCACCTCCACCGCAGCGTATTCGCCCACCTCGTTGAGCTCCATGACCTGAACTCGAGACAGCAAATCGTGCTTCTCCTGGGTGAAGAACTGAGCCTCGTTGATCCGAGCTCCGGCCGCGGAGTCTCTTGTCGGAACCGCATCTCTCATATCGTCCCAGCTGAGCAGCTTATCCAGGTGCATCGTTGACACCTTGGCAAAGATGGCGACCCTCATATTGACGTCTTGCTGGGAGAAGAGAGGAACGCTCATGCTGTGAACGCTTTCGAACCGAATAGGCCCCTCGTCAAAGTCCTTGATCATCTGCGTCGTAGTGATGCCGTCTTCTTCGGAAACACCGGGGAGAAAGAGTTGAGCATGCACCTCGGTACCTTCGCGCTCGGCAAAGCCAACCATCTCGTGCATGACAACGTTGAACTTTAGCGTATTGGTTGGCGCTCGTGCGTGCGAGGGCTCGAGAGAGAGCTTGATGATGCCAATGACGTGCGACGTGTAGGGAGAGAGAACATCCAGCGTTGAATCCTGCACGCGGCTCTCAAAGACTGCTCGGAGAGGCACGTCCACCTCACCCACGAGCGTGTACGAGGGCATGCAGGCTTCCACAAACGGGTTGTCCAAGCTGAGATGCTGTGCGTATTCCGGTTGGTCGAGATACTGGTGCATCTGTCGCATCTGTCGAACCCGATCATGCAGCTTCTCCAAGCTCCAAAGATGCATCACGCTATTCTTGTAGTCAACCACACGAATGCCGATGCATGGCTTCTGCGCCAGTTCCAGCGCAAGATCGTCCCCCTCGTCCGTGAGGCCATTCAGCATCATGTCGTACGACGAGCACACAACGTGCCCAATGTCCACCACGGTGAACTGGAACACGACGCTCTCGTCGAGCTCGTTGCTCATGATCTGCGCTTCTTTGAGTATGGCAGCGTTCTGGAGAACCGTTTCCGCCATCTTGACGAAATGCCGACTCCGCCAGATCTTGACAGCCTTCTTGGCCCGCTCGATCTCCTCCTCTGACAGCTTCGGGTTCGTCTTAGGGCGTTTCAGCGGATCCATCTTTTCAATCTTCTCCTCGTACTGTTTCCGTTGGATGTTCAGCTGCTTCTGCATGTCCTCCTTCAGCTCCTGCAAGGCCGCCTCCATCTTGACCTTTTCCTTTTTGATCTCCTCCACTTCCACATTGGCCGCCTCGGCATTCTTGAGTTGGTCTTGGTACTCCTCCTTTTGCTTTTCCAGCTGAGTCTGCAACTCCTCTCGAACTTCCCGGAGCCGCTCATCGGACTCGCTCTGTTTGGGAGTCGAGGGCATCGTAAGCGCCGTGTCGAGCGACAAGTTGTCGATGGTGCCATTCGATAGATACTTGTCTCTGATGGGGTACGAAGTCGCCGACTCGGAATCGTCTCCGTCGTCTCGGCCATTCACGCGCTCTGCTCGGGCTCTTTGCACTTCTTCGAACAAGGCGTTCAGCTCTTCGTCGGTCAAGCTGGTGAAGTTCTGATCCGTGCCCAGAATAGCCCCAGCAGCCTCTCGTCTCGCCAGAGACCAGTCGGAATCTCGTCCACTGCGTTGGAACAGTGCTGGGGATTCCGGCCGCGAGACGGAGAGGTCTCCAAATTCCGAGACTCTGCTGAAGGACCGCTCGTGACCCGGCCGCGGGCTCGGCGAGGGCGAAGTTCGGTCGAGGGCCTGCAATTGACTGGCAGTGATTGTGTGTCGAAGAAGACTCCCGCCAACATTGACCTCGGCTCGCTCGGCCCTCGCCTCCATCGGATGGTTGAATCGAAAGATGTGGAAGTCGCCCAGGATGATTCGGTATCCGGAATGCAGCTGCTTAGGCTCAGTAATGCGCTTCCCGTTCACCATGACCGAGGCTCCCTCCGTGGGCACGACCGTCACGACGCCATCCGCTCCATTCTCAAAGGTACAGTGGTCGTGCAATATCCTCGTGCCGTTGAGTCGAATGTTCGCTTGGTGATCGGCGTTGGTATCGACGTTTCCGACCGTCGTCGTTCCAGGTTTGAGATTGTACACCAAACATTCGGCCAGCAACGGGTCGTCGGACAAGTTGACCAAGTGAGGCATCTTCTTTGGCGTGTGCAATCCGACAAAGCCCTTCTCAATGCTAATTCCGAGCTCTTCCAGGGCAGCTTCACGCTCTTTGTGGATTTCTTCCGTCTTCAGGAGCTTCTCCTCCCACGTCTGGTTCAGATCCGTGAGGAGCTTCTCACTCTGGCTCAGCTGCTCCGCGATCTCGGCCTTTGAAACCTTCTTCACGGCGCCGTCGGGCCCGGTGATGCTGACCATTTGCTTCTCCAGCGGCGTGCCCTCGGCATACACCTCCTCGGGGGGAACCGTCACGCCGCCCACGCCTCCGGGCGTTCCACCTCCAAGCTTGCTCCTCAACACTGCCAGCTCTTCCTTGAGCTCCCGAATCATGCGGGCATTGGCATCCTCGTTGACGACGGCGTGGTTCTTGATGCGTTTGGCAGAGTCGGCATATCGAAGCGTGCTGAGCGTCTCGTCGTAGTTGATATCGGCAGGACTGATGGCCGCAATCATGGCCGTCATGCTGTTTCCGCCCAACGAATCCTTGAGCAGCCAGGTCAAAACACTGTCTCTGTACGGAACTTGGCCGCTGCCCTTCTTCTTCTTTCCGGTAGACAGGTCGGCGAGAGCAGCAATGACACGACCGAGCGTCGACAGAGATCGGTTGATTTCGGCACCTTCCTTCAACCGGGCTCCCGTGGCTCCGGTCGACGTAGCTCTCTCGGAACCAGCCAAATCGACCAGACTGATCTTGGCCACCTTTTCCATGGCCATCTTGGTCTCCGCGTCGTACTTCTTCTGCGTCAACATGAGGGTGAAGACGGCGTGACTTCGACTCGATGTTTCGTTCATGTTGGTAGCGGCCACCGTTCTGGCCTTGTTTCCCTCGTCCATCAGGTGCTCGATTTCCTGGAATCCCGTGACAACGAGTTTTGCGAGATCTTCGACGTAGGGGCCGGTCGAAGGGTGCTCTCGCACCTTGAGGTTTCCTTTGGTCGACGGGTTCAAAAGGTCGCGAACGCGCTCGTTGTAGATTTCCAGGTACGACACCTCGACGGTGCACTTTGTCGCCCCGTCGCTCTGGATCTCGGCTATCCTCCTAAACATGTCTGCGCAAATCATGGGAATGATGCCGATTTCCTTTCCGTATCCCATCATCGAATAAGATTTTCCAGAACCCGTCTGGCCGTAGGCAAAGATGCAGTTGTTGTATCCTTGAAACGCATTGTCCAAAAGCGGCTGTCCAAGGTCATCAAAGAGGTCGGATTGTCCAGCGTAATTGTTGTCGTCCTTGTTGAAGGACCAGTACGATCGATCGAATGCGAAAGTCTTGGGGGCCAGGTCCTTCACGGCCTTTCCAGAGTGTCCTTCGGGTGCGGTGAGAACGGTCTGGTTCCCCTTCATCTCGATGACTCGCCTCGAGCCTCGATCGATTTCTGCGACACGGGTCAGCCACATCCACCTCAGGCTCATCCGCCCAGCTCCAGGCGGTGACGATTCGACCTACCTCGCCCGTTGAAGGGTCGCACCCTCACCACCACCTTGATATTTCCTCCACCGGCGGGCGCCATGGTTGCGGTATCGTGTATGGGGACCTAAGCTGGTCCCCTCCTCGTTGGAAGCTTCGACGTACGCAATGCGTGGGGAGGGGGGCGTTTCGGGCTGAGTAGCTTTCAAATGGGCTCTCGACGGGTCTAAAGTGGTGGAAAGTAAAGATGATTCGGAAACACCATGTATCTCAGAGATTGTCACTCCATCAAGAGCGCAGGCGCATGCCGTGCAGTCGTAATCCCCTATCGATGGCGGTTCGAGGGTCGTCGGGGGGCTCGTTTGCCACACCCCTGGCTCTCGGCTTTTCGGGGTTGCTCCGTCGAATCCAGCAAATGAAAAGGCAACAGCGGCTTCTCTCGGGCGGGACGCAAAGCAGGTGATAGGGGAGGGGACGGTCGTCGAATCGGTCGGGATCGTGAAAAAGGGCCTCCAGGACCACAGATAAAAAAGGTCGGCGCAGAAGTGTGCTCTTCGACTGGTCGTTGCTTGGTTGCTTGTCAACAAAAAAGAGGTCGGCCAACGCGGTCGCGCAGAAAGCTTCCGGCTGCGACTTGGTTTCCCAGGTCTCGTGCAGATATGGCGCTCTGATTGGCGGTTGCAGGTTATGCTGGGAAGGGGAGAACCGGGAGTTCACGTGCATGTGATGTACCGCTACCCAATCGGGAGCCGAGCATTAGCCGCAGAAAGCTGCTGCCGGCAGGTACATATTTTAGTCAGGGACCTGAGCGGAAGCAGCAAGTATTCTATTGTTCTGCGAGCACTTCCAGACTTTCTTTTCTCTGCAGCGGGTTTTGCTTGATTTTTCTTGGGTTTGTTTTACATGAGATTCTTCAACGGCCGAAAGAGGGTCTAGAGAAACCAACACTCACTCTCCCTCCCTCTATCTCTCTCTCATCTCGAGTCAACTCCCTACAAAAACAGCTTCTTCCCGTTCCGCTGTCATCTCCTTCAGCCCCCCTCCCCGCTAGTGCACATCACTCTGAGTCTGTGTGGACCTCGCATGCAAAACCCCCAACAATACGGGGAGTCTCATTTGGGAGACCCATCTGTCCCTCATCAAATAAAACACGGCACGTATGAGGATGATGAGTGTTTATTTACTTCCCCATTCTGACACTTTTCTGCCTCTAGAATCTTCTCCCCTTCTCCTGAAAGGATGCAGCAACGAAAAAAACTCAGACTCGGCATCTCTCACAGCCGAAGATGCCCGAGTCCTTTTGCTTCCCCCATCCGAACGCACCGTCTGTGCACGTCATCTCTTCCTTGGACGATGGATGATGTGACAAATTTCCGATAATATGGGGGATTCATGCAAGAGACCTCTTTGTCGTCTATCGTCGTGAGCTTATTTCCACCATTTCCTTCCTTTCAATGCTCGCTCCGCTTTCGGGTGGAAGGGCGAGTCGCCGTGGAGGAAACGGATCATCCGTATCTTGCTTACATACATGGCGGAGGGTTCAGCGTTGGGCGAAAGAGACATGAGCCGAGGCAGGTCAGACATTCTAAAAGCGTGCTCTAGGAAGCTCTCCTGGGTGTCTATCTAGCCTGACACATGCAGATCCGGTGCTATGCCGCTACCAACACCCTTTTTGCTTCTTTGCGTCAGGTGATTGTTTCCTCAGAGATGCATCATCGACAACTCTAATGATGGCGGCAGTGTAACCCGGGCCTCTACAGCATCGGACCTTTGGTCACCGAGTGCATCATGTGCTTGCCTTGGCTGCCATTTTGAGTTGCAGAACGCATATCAAGTTTATCAAGTTGAAAAAAACGGCTTCAAACTACCTTAGGTGTTGCCCGGGCTTGAGCCAGACGTCTCCGAGCACGTCTCCGAGGACTTCCCAAGGACAACACTTCAACCTGATATTGCGAGAGGCATTTTAGCCGTTGATATACTCCGTACGGACGGATACTTTCTACTCTCCCCCAACTGTCATTGAGCGTCCATCCTTGTCGTCCGCAGATCGACAGCCCGCATGTCAACCCGGCCAGGGTAGCAGCACGACTATCCCGCCTCAGATCGAGGCGACGAATGCGCCCTACCGTCTACCCGTTACCCCAAGCCAATAATGCCTCGTGACGGGCCGACCTAGGCAAGGCATGGGCTGCGAACTCCTCCGATCTCTCGGTTTTTTAGTCCAGGGCCGCGGTCCCCCCTCAAAAAAAGATGTCTCTTCCCTCCCGCGCGTCGAAACGGGCATCCAGGCCTTGTCTTCCCCGTGTATGCCGTCTTTTTCTAATTTTAAAGACCCGTCACCAGGCCAACGCGGAGCTAACAAGTCATTCCGTGTGTGTACGAATGTGTGTATCCGGACAGCACATGTATGTACGAATACCTCGTGCGGATACAAGCGCGAGTAGGCATGACCCAGCTTGGATTTTGGTGGTTTGCCACGCTGGCGAGGCGGGTGGCCAAGTACCCCTCGCCCAATAAAGCGCGAATGTCGCTCGCCTCACTTTCACGGCGACACATCGAAGGGGGCCCTATCACAGGGGTTCCTGTCCACAATATTTCCGGAAACATGGAGCGGGCGAGACATTGTGCAGGCGTGTGGTACAGCTCAACCATGCCGAATGCCAGAGGTGTGGCTTTTTACCAAACATGTTAGTGTGCGGAAGCGGTGAGCCCATCGCAACAGGGGGCCTTTTGAACGGCTGACATACCTCCATGTTGGCCTCATGGGTATTGCGCACGATGAGCACATTGCAGAACTAGCCTTCATGCACAAGTGAGGCATCCATAAATACCCCTTCCCAGCCTCGACCACCCGAACCTTGGGTCTCCGGGTAAAACGTCCAAGAGAGTCGACATGTCTTCCTCCTCCGCAGTCAAGAACCAGTACTGGATTCCGCACCTGGACATCCACAGAAAGGTCATCACTCAGGAGCTTCAGTACCATCTGGGGCCGGAGGCCACAGTGCGCCCCTACACGCTCGAGGTATATCTCCTCTCTCTCTCTCTCTCCGGCCACGCGCCGAGGATTCTTCAGTGCTCATACCGTATTCGCCGTTGCAGGGAGAAGATGGGTTCCTCATCACCACGCCGGGCTCCTGCTTGACAGATGTGAGCGATTATCCCCTTGCCAATGAAGGCCATCCGCGGCCCGGGAGCTGACGCGCGTGCCTCGATCCTCTCTCCAGGAACAAATCGACGACATTTGCCGAAAATCCAAAGACCTCTGGGATAGACAGACGGCGGCAAAGGTCCGACAGAACCCGGAAAGACCATTAAAGCGCCCGTTGCATCAACCCGTCGTCGTTTCCCGGGGCGGGTCGGGATCGGCTCGCAGGTCAGACAGGCGGCACTATAACGGCCGCCGCCGCAACGACGATCAATGAAGCTCGACCATGTCGAAGAAGGGCAAATGTCCGGCATCGGGATACACGGCATCGGTCCCGGGCATGCCAGGTCTCACTTGAGGGGGCGAGGACCGAGTCGAAGGTCGCCTTGTCCCCCAGAACATCCATACGTTATCATCGTCATCTTGTTGGGATTTGAGAGAACTGCGGTGAGAGAGATAGGAGCCACCGCGATGCGTCTGCGGTGGAGAAAGACGTCGTTATTGGGCGCCCGGCGGCGCGAGAGAAAGGGAGAGGATGGAGAAAGATACCCAGGCTCCGCGAGGTCTACACGGCGTCATATTGGTGGCCATGATATCCAGCAAGGCGGTGCCATCTGGCAGCGTTTCAGCCCAATTCAACCGAAGTGAGCCTAGACACGACACGAATCGAGGCTTTCGTGCCATGTACATGCATGAGAGTCTGTTCGTTCTGCAAGGAGAGGTGGTGGTGTGTGGAGTTGTTTTAGTCCGGGTCCCGGCAATACACGCTTTCCAATTGGATGCTAGCTTGCAGTCATGTCGAGAAATGGAAGGTCTTGACCACGTCTTTGGTCCACTCAACGGTGAGATCCGGAGCGGAAGTTGGTTGATTGGGGCCATGTCAACTGGTGTCATGAACGTACATAGGCGCCCGACATGCTGGGGGAACAAGGCTGCGGCCTGCCAGCCGGCGTCCATGCAAGTGTGGCGGGGTTGCGGCCGATTTTCAACGTCTTTGAGACGTCAGAGCTTCCACCATGTGGTCGATTCATGCAGCAGCCATCAGAGGAGACGCTCCATGGCTGAGCGTCCATTGTGGGAGCGGGGTCGCGGGGTCTCTCTGCCATACCCCGGCCTTTCCCAAGGCGTCGACATAGCTAGCTGGTCATGCGCCGTCGCCGTCTGGGAAGGATTTCTCATATTCGTGCATGTCCATCGGGCCCGTCGACCAGAGGAGGACAGCTTGGACCGACACCTGCGGCGACGTGCCGAGGGCCTCGTTCCCGGACGGCTGCTGCTGCTGGTGCTGCTGCCTCGACGTGATGTACCCTATCACGTTGACGTGCTCGCCGACACGTGTCGTCTCGGAACTGAGCGAGTCCAGCAGCAAGTTGACGTCGACGAGAACGCTGACGTTAGTGCCTCGAGGGTAGAGGTGACCCAAGGACAGGCAGCCCGACTCGGTCGAATAGGACGTGACACTGCAGGCTAGTCAGTTGTCTGTTTCAAGGAATTTGAGGCCATATACCAAGGTCGCCCCGACGGCCAAGCCGGTTTGGTGGTGTAAGAGGGCGAGGATTGTCATACCACCCGAGAAATCTGACCTTATCGCCAACAGCCCGAGACGGCAGCCTCGACAAGAGCTCGAGGTGAGAGGGCACTGGTCCACGCGACATTTCTTCCTCCTCGTATCGGGCACCCCGGTGTGATAGAGGATGGAAAGGTGCGGGATATCACTCGCTTCCGCTTTACCGCGAGCCAATTCTCCGCCGGGGCGACATGAAGGCCATGATGAGGGTGGTAAGTTGATGTTTCGAGTTTCGACCTCGGGCGGGTAGTTGCGGTCTCGTACAGTGTGAGACGTTTCGAATCGCCACCACCGGCGGTGGTTGTTTTGCCAAATGCACACTGTACATCCGTCGATCCGAAGGGACCTACCCTAAACAATTCGGAGGCCGGGTTTTGGCGACTCCGGGACAAGAGATACAGGCAGAGCACTTGCTAACCACCCTAAACCTCTGTCGTCAACGCCGAGTGTCCGCATTAATAAGAAGTAATAAGTGCCTCACGCAATGTATCGACTGCGGGGATGTGATACCCTCACGAAACTGCCGAACAGTGTGGAGAGCGGGCGTAGTAATAGCCAATGATGAACCCCCTCCAACTCTGCTAAGCGCGAATTGCGACATTGATACGTCAGTTTACACTTACCCCAAGACCTCACTTTCATCTCACCTTCATCACACCCTCATCAACAACATCGACCTGCACAATGACGGCCGAATCTTCACCCAAGTTCGTCTTCAAGATCCTCCCATCGGCTCCTCCGACGCCGTTCCCTAAAGAGAATCCCTTATCCGAGCTCGACAAGAAGGATGGCTTCATCCACCTAAGCACACGCATCCAAGTAAGCAAGAACCCTCTCCTTGTCGCCCTAGATTCCGGTGGCCAATTGTTGTTACGCAGGTCCCCGCCACATCCGCTCGCTTCTTCAACGAAGCCCCATCTCTTTGGTTGGCCAAACTACGATTTGCTGACTTCGCCTCTGACATCAAATGGGAAGGCGGGTTCCCTCACCTGTATGGCAATTTCGGAGCCGACCACGTGGAATCGATCAAGGAGTTTCACAGGCCAGAGGGTTCCAACTGGGCAGAGGTTTTGGAGGGCTCGACATGGCTTGATGATTAGGACATTAGCAAATAAACAGCTACCCAATTCCGTCGATAAGACCTGTTTAGTTGGCGAGTCCCAGATCCTTCTCTACCATGCCCCTGCAGATGGGGTGATAGAAGTCCTTGTGCTTGCTAAAGGTTTCCAGAGCCAGCGGCCTGTCCACCTTGTTAAGACCTCGGAACAGTGGTCGCACGAACTTCATTCGTCCCACTCGCCCCAGAAGGTCTGCGACACCCTCGTAACACGTCGGATCGGCAGCCTTCAGCGCAATCTGGTAGTAAGCCGCCAAGAGTTCAACGTTCTGCGACGAGGTCAATTCGTAAGTCTTGCCAAGGAGCTGAGATCGCTCGGCGCTCAACGTCTCGCCTGACTGGACCTCGGACAAGAAGACGAGTTTCTGGTTGGCGGTGAAGGCCTGAATATCGGCCGGGCTGGGCTTGTAATCCTGTTCACGTTCAGCAAGTGCACGGGGTGGCATCTGCGGTTCCACTTACAGTGTCCTTCCACTTGTTTGCCAGGTCGTAGCACATATTCGCCAGTGACGTGTCGAAGTCAGGCTTGGGGGGGAGACCCGGGCTGTAAAACTTGTCGTCCCAGTCAATCTGGGCTATCTTTTTGCTGATGTCCTCGTCTCCGAGACCGTTGAAAAAGTCTAGGAACGTGTCCCTGAACTCGAAAGAGTCGAGCGACTTGCCGGACCACTTGGTAAAGTAGTGAGGAATGAACTTGTCAAAGTTCTCCCGCCCAACAACGCGCTCAAGATAGTAGAGGAAATGGAATCCCTTTTCATACGCGATAGTGCTGTAGACGTCCTCAGGATCCAGGCCCTCGTGCTTGATGATTAGCTTGGTGTATTCGTGGTCCTTTCCGAAAAGCGCCACGGCATCCTCTGTACATGTTTAGCAACTACCTGGGTACGACAATGAGATGACCTACCCAGAGACTGCCAACCAATGATGGCAGAGAAGTCGAACTCGGCCGCGCCGTGAATTTCTGACTGAATTCGGCGTTCAAGGTACATGGTCCAACCCTCATTCAACCAGCTGACGAATGTGAGCACATGCCCGATTACCCCGCTCGGTGTATGTCTCAACTTACAAATGCTCCCAGCTCGCGTTGGACACAAGGTTGCCGCTCCAGCTGTGACTCAGCTCGTGGGCGATGACATCCACATTTTGGCGATCGCCGCTGATGATGGTTGGCGTAGCAAATGTGTAGATGGGGTTTTCCATTCCTGCAAGGACATGAGATTCAGGCTGGAGCAAGAATTGGAGAGAACTCACCTCCGTACGGGAAGCTGGGGGGCAAGACAAGGACGTTGTAAGCCCCCCACCTGTACGGGAAGACCAGCTTCTCGGCGACCTCCATGAACTTTTCCATGTCGCGCTCGAGCTCCCACTTGCAGGCGGCGAGCTCGTTAGGCCCCGTAGCCACTACGCTTCGAGGGCCGATGGGTGCGGTTTCGATATCTCCGGAAGCCACAGCGAAGAGGTACGAAGGAATGGGGACCTTTTGCTCGAACTTGTAGAGCTTGTCGAGCCCAGGCGTACCGTCATGATCTCCGACCGGGACGCCACTGGCAACCACGGGCAGCTGCGAGGTGATGTTGAAGGTGAAGGTGGACTTGACATCGGGAGTATCCTGGCAGGGGAAGATGGAGCGGGCGTTGATGGCCTGGCACTGCGAGAACATGTACGGGTAGCGCCTGTTTGACGTCTGGCCCGGAGTGAGCCACTGGAGAGCAGTGCAGTCCTTGGTGGTCTTGAGGTGGATAGCAAGATTGACAATGACGCCCTTTGCAGCGCCCTTGGGGATAGAGATGTGCAGGGGCGCACCGAGGGGAGCAGAGTACGGCTTCAGTTCCCAGGGCGAGTCGACGTCGTCGATGGTGACGGACGAGATGTCGAGGAACCTCGAGTCCAAGATGATCTCGTTGCTCTCCCGGTCCGTCTGAGACTGGAGGTACAGATTCACGGAACCCTGGAGACGCTTGTCTTCAAAGTTGATCTTGAAGTCGGTCGTGGTGTGCTGGGTACGCCAAGCGTCATAGTTGGAGAGAGTGCTGGGATCTCGGGTGGCCATGTTGACGGTTGCGAAGCTCCTTCTCAGATTGTTTGTGACTGTGATTTGCGATGTTCGAATGAAGAATGGCCGCTTGATGAAGGTAAGCCACGACATGAGAATGGATGGATTACCTAAGTCGTTCAACTTGCGCCCACGTCACAATTGCAGCGAAGCGGGACGCCGTATCGCCCGCCTTCATCCCGATGCGGTGAGTCACGTGCACCCTTCTCAAATTGGTGGGTTCGGATCTGGTGGACTCGTCCTTCCCAAAACTCTCATTCCCACGAACATCCAATTTGCTTGTGAGGGCATTTCGACACGCATCACCTTGAGAGTTGTCCGAGGAGAAATCGCGGCCTCGTTCTCATTCCGGATAGTCATCAATCGACCGGCAACTATCCGTAATGATGCTCAATTACAATCTCGTACCTATCCGTTACTCGTCCACCGGAGGCCCAGCTGTCAAAAATTCCCGCCCCTGGCCAACTCTTCTCGCTTGTCGGCCTCATCAGGTTTGTACAGATCTCGCGACTTCTAAGAAAAGAAATCGGGGATTTTTCATCCAATTATCGACCCTCGAGAATGGAAATGACTGATTGTTTTGTTTCCCTCGACGCATGCTTGAGTTCCGTCGCTTCTCGGCCGCAGCAATTTCCACGTCGTCCGCAATGTTGTTTGTCCGTGAGGCCAAACGGTGTCTGTCAGGCTGATGCTGATAGGTATCCGTCGTACTGATGCCTCCAAGTTCAATGCGACCCATGCTCGTGATCCTCAGCAGGCACCTTGGCTCGCGCCGAGGCTTCCGCCTGTCACCATCAGCGGCAACCTTGTTCAGGGCTGTTCGAAGGGGTCGTTAGTTATGCCACTATCGTTATGCCATCTTTGGTACCAGCCTGAGCCCTTCGTCAATCCAAGACGTGCCCGCCGAGATCCTGAGACGGGAGCGAGTTGTGTGCTATGCAGATCCAATCCTACCCAAGCTTGCGCGCATTTGTGTCCGCAAACTATGAAACTCAGCCATGTTGCATTCTCGCCCCCCCTTCTTGCTTCTCGCAATGCAAACATCGCTCGCCTTGTGTGGAGTCCTAGGTACTTTGTACAGTCAGTACGCATGATGGCCCTGGCTTGCATTGAAAGAGATTGTTTTGCAGAATCCTCGCTGGACTCTACCTCGCACATGTGGCGGCCTCAAAAACTAATGCTTTGGTCTCGATGCGGTTGAAACGCCGTTTCTACCCCGCAGACGTTGCCTGTCGCCAATAAGTTGTGCCCTCGCAGCCCTTCGCCAGAGCTCGTGGCGTAATGCCTAGAAACTTCCCAGGTGCCTGGGTCGGGAAGCGGAAATGTCTCCCTTTCAAGCCCGATAAACATAGAAACGGAGATGCCACGGCAGAAGCGTACCGAACTTTTCTCTTTGCCTGCTCCTCCTTTCAGAGCCAGCCCGCTCAAGAAGAGTCGTCCATGGTGAGGCAGCATCACCCCACGAAACTGAAGCGAGCACGCGCCGTTAAACGGTGGCGACGGTGTGAGTGCGCGGTGGAGATCCCGGCCGTTGGTCTAACGCAGGGGCCGGGATTAGACCCCCCCCGGAGCTTGCTGCCCAGATGCGAGTATGTGATACTTCAGGGTGCTATAGGTAACTTGGTGGGTGCTGCTCTGCCCTTGTTGAATCTCGGCCGGGTCACGATTCCAGACTCGGGCGTGGAGAGGGGAGATGGACGACAACAACCTGGACGGGAGATTGAGGACTGAGAGAGACAAACGGGAGCGTTCCAGACCTCACCGAGCACGGTTACCTGTCACCTAAACCACTCCTGCTTTAGTCTGCCCGTTCGGAGGAGGCATGTTGGTCGTGATACCTTCCCAAACGGCCTCGGGGAAACCCTTTCAACCGACATGAAGGCTGCCAAGTCGTCCCGTTGTCCTGTTATCTCCGTTCTGTCTCGAAGTTGACGTAGTTGATGGAACGCTGCACTGATATCACAAAGCGGAGAAGGACTGGTATAGCAAAGCAAATATGCCTATAGCGACGGCTCTTAACTGCGAGGAAGTGTCGGGAAGAGACAAGAGAACAAGCAAGTGTCTGATTCGGCAGTCGTAGCGTCGTCTTTGTTGCTGGTACGTAAAAGTGCCCAAAAAGCAAAAGCCGACTAGATTCCTGCGCGATGTCACCAAGATGAATGAGACCGTGGCAGTCGTCGAGCGAGAAGTCACATGCCGCATGGCAGCTGCAGTCCGTCCTAGTCAAAACACCGAGTGAGCGAGACTTGTTTCGTTTTACCAGACGCAGAGACGCATATGCAAAGCTCTCTCTTTTCGGACGCCTCCGTTTTGGACGCCGTCGGTGGCTGAAGATTGACAGAGACTTGCCTCTAATTCTCCGCGCCTGCTTCGTTCTCGCTCCCTGGTCGTGTAAGCCAGTTGGATCCGGGAGAACGGTTGAGATGCTGGAGAGCCGGTGTTTGAGGATGGCCTCGCTTGGCCACGCCGAGCACGCAAGGCCGCTCTTAGCACTACGGCCGTCACTAAGAGGCGCTGTTCCCGTAGCCAGACACCTCGCGTAACTGACAATGACTGAGCGTAAACTCCACGATGGCACCTCATTCCGCGGTGACATCTCCTACGTATTACATCCTGAGTCGTTGTTGAGGACGGATCGAATTTCACACTCACCCGGATACCACCCGAGAACTGGGGTATAGTGCGTCCAGCTATCTCGAAGAAGACGTCACAGATTTGGAGGCTAGTTGTCGGCGGCAATGAGGTAGCAGTGCTATGGCCAATGTTACTCTGTGCAAGCAATCAGCTCTGCGAGAGATGATGCAAACTTGCTTGCTCGTCCAGTCCCGTGCCCATCCCCAGCCTCCCTCAAGGACTCTCCCTCGAGCCAGGTAGCAGTGGCAAAAAAGGATGCATCGCGACTGGTGTCCCAAGGCTCGGATAGGACGCACCGGCGTCTTGCAAGGGACGGGCTTGTCAACAATGTCAGCAAGGGTGGACAGATCCCCCGGCGGGAGCACATCCCAGGCCGGCTCGAGCATCCGGACGGACCATGGTTGGGGCCTTGTTAATAGCCAGCTAAGATATCGCTTCTAACGGTAAGGTTATCGGATTCTTTGAGGCAAAGACCGCTTTTATTAGGTTGGAATTGACGGTGGCAAGCTGCAGAGCAACCCAAGTTGGGGCGAGAGGGCATCGTAATGTGAGCTATCGGCAAAGCAAAACACAACGCAAGACGGACATGAGAAGTCGAATCTGGTTACAATTGACATTGCAGGCCAGAAAAATAAAAGAAAAAAAAAACTAGACAAAATGTGACCAGGATGCAACCGCTTCTCGGTGAGCTCTGGGACGGGCCTCGGGCTTATGGACGCTTTGAGCAAGGCTTCGTTCCAGAACTGCGACGAGATGGTGGTGGAGGATGGAGAAGAGGACCCAATTGAGTCGGCGTATTCGGTCAGAAGCCAAGTTTGCCTTTTATTTTTCCCTCTCTCTCTTTGAAGGCTGGAAGGAATTCCGCGGGGATGGTTGAGCCAAGTTTTGTTCTGTCGAGGGAAGCGAGCCGGGGCAAGGGAGGGCTCGAGGGAGGGGGATTGGATTGGGAAACAACGGCCACGGGCACCCATGACGTTTGGTACCAAGCAAAAGGCGAAGAGTAAAAATAAAGACATCGGGTCTCGATCCTCACGCGGGCATGACGGGAGGCGTCGATCTGTGGTGGTTGTGAAGCCGCCGTGTCTCCAAGTTGATGACCATCAATGCGAACGTCTGCCCTGTTCTCGAGCTTAATATAATCGATTGGCTTTCGTCAACTCGTGCATAGTTTGTTTATGCCCGAAAAAACTAGGTCTCCCACGCGAGGTGGTGTGTATGTGCCGTACATCTTGTGTCGCTTTGGGCCAACTCGGACCTGCTACCTCCTGATTAGTGCCAAAACCACTATAGATGAGTCCAGATGGCTGCATGCAAGAGAAACGGGAAGCTGCCTGACTCGAGATCGACTCTCAAAGGATGAAGGGAACAACCTTGGCGAAACCGAGCAAATCTGACGCGCCTACTACGCCGTGTAGCCTCTCCCGGCCTAGACTGGCGAGTTTGCGATGCTGCAGGTGCTTTGATAGTCGCTGTGGCACGTGGAACGGACTCGGCCAAGTTTTAACGGCTCGGAGGATTAATCGGAAAGGAGAGCCGTGCGAGGCCAAGTTGGTGAAGCGACGCAACCCAATGGAACAGGATCGACAGGAAGCGCTGTCCTCCGTCTTTTTTCAACGTGGCGATGTCTCCCTATGAAACGCGCACAAGTTTGCGCACTATTGAAAGCCCGAATATCAAGGATATTCATACTGTGCTTCAGCTTGGAGTGGCAGGTGGCAGGTGGCAGTTGGCAGGGGGGGTTCCTTCCGTAGGTAAACTCGTGAGTCTGGGCAACAAAGGCAGGAACAACCTACGGATATGGATACCTACCCAAACAACACAAAGATTCCTGACTAATAAACCCCGGCAGCAAACTTGGAAACAACATCAACCCTTCAGCAAACCCACAGGTGACAGGCCCTCCATAAGCACCGCAATTCGATTTCGCTTGCCTGCGAACCTAGGGAGCTCACCGTCCGGTCGGTCAGCGCCCACGGGCCCTATTCGTAAGGACCTTCGGCTGTTCTCAAAAACCACCAACCACACACCCAGACTCGCACAGCACGAGCCCACGCTTTTCAACGGCCGACACAGCACGCCGACTTCCAGCAGTCCCGCGAACGCGGCGTCCTTGCTCGCTGCTCCGGCCCTGCCAAGACGCCCCAAAACCCGCCAGGAGGTTGTGGAGTTGGTGCTAGCGCCAACGGGGGACCAGAAGGCAAGGGACCAGAGGCAAGGGACTGGACAGAGTCAAGGGCCTCCGTCGTGCTCTCTCACAACGGTCCCAAGCCCCGTCTGCACCGCGTGGGTGGTGTTGACAGGCCCGTGGATGACCCTCCTGGATTTCTGACAGGGCCTTCGACAGCCCTCGGGTCTGTCTATCCCTATTCTGCCACGCCCCCCGACCCTCCTGTCCTCCTCTCCACCACGACTTGCGGCCATGTCTCAGGCTACCCGCGCAAAAGCTTCTCGATGCTTTGGAGACTGCTGCCTCACCCCCGTTCGGGCTTGGGTCCTCGCCCTTGAGCAAGGGGCAGCCAGATTGTCAGGGACAGGGGCACGGGTGGCGAAGAAACGAGCCACCTGCCTTGCTCCCTTCTCTTGACTGTTTGCTGTGCTCAGATATAAGTGAAGAGATTCCAACTTTGATGGCTTGGCACTTAGTCCAGCGTCCGAAGTTTCATCCCACCTCCTCCATCGTTATATAGCCTTGGTTCCAGATTTCGACGTTGCACTCAGCTCCCACGACACTACTCGACTCGAAACGTACCAATTCGCGGTAGCATCCTTTCCGACTTCCACGGCAGTGCCGTCCCGACCCAGCCCCTCCATCTCTGACACTCTCGTCCCCTCCCGGCTCCAGCGCGCACCAGACGGTGCGTTTCGAACACAATGGCTCACATCGCCAAGTGCATTCTCGATGTCGACAAAGCTATATCAAAGCAGCCCTCCCAGCACGCCAATGATTCGGTATGAAGTTGAAACCGCCACTGCACCCATTGTGTCACCCCAATTGCTCACTGTCCTGTCACTTACAGAACGAAACACCACCGCCACTACCAGAGAAGCCATTTACCTGGAGAATGCAACAACCCGAGCCTACCCGCAAGTACCAATTGTTTCCAAAGGAGAGGAAACTACCGGTACTCAACAGCAACAAGTCTCCTCCGGATGTCGAGAAGCCTCTCCCTGCCGTTGGCGAGAAGCAGCAACAGGAGCAGCAATCCTCAGCAGGCAATGGCCTCAAGAAGCGACTCAACCAACACAGCATGGTCCGCCGGCGCAAGGTCAGCGTACCTGAGCTGGGGCCCATGACCACTGTTCAGGAAGCTGCCATGGACTCTCGTACGTTCGCCTATAAGCATGGCTCTGGGCACAATACTAACTGAGTTCTAGCTACAATTCCTGGACGCCCGCCTCTCCACGAGCGCTCAAACAGTGCCCCAGGCCACACGTCAAGGAAGCACCGCCTGGCAGACACCTTTCTCTACACAGAGAGCGATGAGGAACCCTGTGACATTCTCTCTCCCGTTGTCGAATCAAGGAACTCCGCTGGCCCTCTCTCGCCAAAGCAGCTCACCCCCCTCGTGATCCCCAAGTCAGATTTTGCGACAGCCAGAATCAGACGACAACAGTCGCTCAGCCACTTTCCTTCCAGAAACGAGTCTCTTCGACAGGGACGCGCCGATGCATCCCCAAGAAGCCGGACGCCATTGACCACGCCAAGCTCATCATTGCCGGACCTCACCTCGCCCAAGTCAGCCTCGACGACTGGTACGTCGTGTGCTGGAGTTCACACTCCGGTTTCTGCGCCCATTTTGGAGTCTCGAACAACTTCCCCAAAGCCTTGGGATGGCCGTGATACGCCTCCGGCAACCACGGAGACGCCTGTTTCAGTTAGAGGGCATCGGCGTGGCGGATCGGAGAGTTCTGGAATCATGGACAGGGGACGACCAAGGAAGAGGTCAGATCTTCGAAACAACCCTGGCCCAATCATCCAGAGGTCCGAGTCAAAGAGAAGCAAGAGCTCGGATCAGGGCCAATCCTCCCAGGCGGCGTTTGAGCACTTGCCCCTGGGCATCAAGCTCTCAGAGGCCTCAGAGAAGATTGTCGCCAGCGACATTGTTCTGCTCCAGAAGCAAGCTATCGCCCAGGCTGAGCGCTTTGAAGTTCTCCGACCCGCAGACGTTGAGCTTCTTTCCAAAGTGAGTTAAAGACATGAGATACACCAGGGTCAGTTGACTAACGAAACTATAGGAACTACGCCACCTCGACGATAGGACTGAATATCTCCGCCGGACTTACAACTCGCTCCGTGTCGGCCGACGCAACCTTCACTCTCGCATCTGTCAATACCTCCGATCTCCGCGCATGGTCAAGTTTAGCCACGAGTCTATGCTCCGACAGGAAGAAGCCCTTGCCGAGCTTGACGCTTCCATTGACGACTGGGTCAACAAGCTAGAGCAAGCGGAAAATCGTCGTACGCGTGTTCGCCAGAAGCTGCTCGAGCACGTTGCCGCCGCTGCCACGCTCTCTGTCGGCGGCACAGTTGCTTTTGCTGAGCCTCTTCAGCAGAGCATGAGCGGCACACCCTTGCCAGGCATTGAGGATATCTCCACGCCACCCAGGAGCCCTTCCAAGCAGGCGTTCACTCCCTCTCGCTCAGAGAACAAGTCTCCGTCGCCGCAGCGGTCCGTCCCCAGCACCATTCTAGAGCAGCCCCTCGTTGAGGAGGCGGCCCAAATCGAAGAGGCAGTACCCGAAAGCAAGGTTCAAGACAGGCAGCCGAGCACACATTCGCTCGCTCGCGTGGATGTGGAGAGCATCCGTGTCTATGCCGGTGACGATGTCTACGCTCTGCTGGCCGATGTTGAGAACGAAATCACCAAGATGAGCAGCAACACGCACGAGGCCGCTCACAACTCTACCACGGATTCCCTGCTTCCAGACCCCAAACGGGTTGCCCTTCACCGCCAGAAGAGCCACGAGATGCTTATCAACGGAAGCTCGGATATGAACATCGAGTCTCCCAAGCTCGAACCCGTCACTTTTACCTTTCGCTCCCCACGTGGGCTCACTACGCCGCCCAAAAAGGATGCGCCAACTGACGACTACATGCCCATCCTTGCCAACACAGTGTATAAGCCGTGAAACCTTGTTTTTCCACGTGCTGAGTTTAATTCTACCTTTTGTTTCTTCAAATTGGATCTTGTCTTTACGACTTACGGCCGACCTGGATCAATCATTCGATACCCATTCCTACATTCCTTTTACAGCGAGCATCCTCTACAGCAACGGCTATCATTCCGTCACGCGTTTCACCATATCTTCCTTAATCAAACGACTATCACGGCTGCTACAGCATTTTTCTATAAAATTGTCACGGCTCATACTTTGCCCACTTTGGCTTTGTTTTCTCTTGTTCGTCCTTTTTTGCGGGCTTTGCGGAGCAGGGCTCCTGGGGAATTTGTATATATATACCTTGTATTACTCCATGGCTTGGAACCATTCCTTCTGTATAATTTGACTTAGATAGCACTATGCAGCGCTCAGGCAATCAACTTTTACGTTCTACTATGCCCATCTACCCCCACACGCTTGTGATCCTTTGACATCAATGACATGCAAGACTCGGGAGATGTCACCGATATGTTTAGAAACAAACATGTGAATCGGGACGCGTACGTCTCTCTGGAGTATGTTCTGATGTTAGCGAACGACAGTCTCAGAAGCGAATGCCGAATCGATCTGTAAGGATGTTTTTTTGGCCCATGGTCCATCCATGTCTATACCATCTTGACGGTTCACCGTCGACCCTGCCCTTTCGGACCGATCCCCACGCACAAAGACACTGCAACAACTGATCAAGTACGGAGCATGTATGTGCCGCGCCTTGACCTTGAGATTTCTACCTTGTTTCCTACTCGTCAATTCAACCCCCTCTTTCCGGCAAGCGCGTCAAGTCTGATATCGGGCATACGTGCCCCTCACGACCCTTTGGGCCAAGCGGCGAACTACTAGGAGACAAAGTTTAGGGAGGGATGCAGAGAGTTTGTGCGGTCCGTTCGGCAAGGGGCAGGGGGGGGGGGGGGTTCTTTCGATGTGGATGGTGGTGGTGATGGTTGAGGGCTTGTGGGCACACCTTGAGGAGTTGCCCCTGACGAGCAAGGGGGATCCTGGGGAGAGGGAGGGAGGGAGGTTGGGGGTTTCCGTGGAACCTGTACGACGTTCAAGGATGTATCTCAGGAACTCCGATTGTGTTGGAGGGCATTTCGTACGTAGCAGCCATGGTTGGGCGTGTTTATTTGTTGTTGTTATTGTCTTTTTGTTCATGTCGGTCTCGGCAACGAGGCAACTGGCTTTGGTGGCATCTTTACCCCCTCAGTCTCGAGACTCGACGCCTTCATCATAGTCGCCCCTCCGCCCTTCTCAAGTTATAGATAACAGTGACAACTTCCCTTCGTCATAACAACTCTCCTAGAAGCACAGCTCCAAACCCTTCAACA
>JAMQMW010000134.1:0-16880 GCA_024115155.1 Thelonectria blattea
TATATATATATTGTTACACTATTCTACAAGTCCTCGTCATAATCGTTACCCTTTATCATCGTACAACCTCCCCACCTTCAACCAGATGCCTCCTTTGCCTTGTCCGACTCTGCAGCAGTCTCCGACTTCTGAGCCTCTGGCTTCTGATCGTCCAGCTTCCGCCCGTCCTTCGCCTCCTCAACAGCTGAAAGCCCAACCACGTTCCTCAACGTGCCGAAACTAAGGCAGTCGCTAATGCGCGTAGCCCCAGAAAACAACATCACCATGCGCTCAACACCACAACCCCAACCTCCTGTCGGCGGAAGCCCATAGTCCAAAGCCCTGACGAAGTTCTGGTCTAGAGGGGCGCCTTCGCCGTCATCGTCCAATTCGAGCTGAGTCTCAGTCTCAGTTGCCGCCGCCTCTGGGTCGACCTCGGGCACCTCAACGGCGATGCTACCATCAGGCCTGTTCACCAGGTTGCGGTGATCCTGCAGCTTCTGCTTCTGCGCCTCCGGGTCGTTCTCCTCCTCGTACATGTTGGCCAGCTCGCGCCCGCCGATGAAGAGCTCCGCCCGCGCCGACACCAGCTGGAAGGTGCGCAGGCAAACGAAGCTCTTTGCGAGAGGCGACATGCACGCCGGGTGGTTCATGATCAGGACGGGCTGCTCAAAGGACATGGGCTCAATGTACATGGCCGCGAGCCGGTCGAGGAGCTTGGCCAGGGTGTTGGGCACCTCGCCGGGAAGGCGAATGCCCTTGAGTTTGAGAATGGCCAGCAACTCGGGCAGCGCATCTTCCGACGAAAGCTTTGGGAGGCGAATGCCGAGGGCCTCCTCCAGGGCCGGGACGAGCTCGACTCGCTTGAAGGGACGGACAAACTTGGTCATGTCGATGGACGGGAGAGAAGTGAGCTGAGTCGAGATGAGTTCCTGGCAACGTTCGGCGAGGCCGCACAAGAGGTCCTCGGTTTCCCTAATCAGGTCGTCCAAGTTGGTGTAGGCGCTGTAGAATTCGCACATGGTGAACTCGGGGTTGTGCGTGCCGTCGATGCCTTCGTTGCGGAAGGCTGGGCCAATCTCAAAGACCTTGTCGACGCCGCCAATGACCAGTCGCTTGAGCCACAGCTCGGGAGCAATGCGGAGAGCGAGATCGCGGTTCTTGAACTCAGTTGCTCGCGTGACAAAGGGGCGAGCCACGGCACCGCCGGCGTTTTCAGCCAGGATGGGTGTCTGGAACTCCAAGAACTGCTTCGAATGGAAGTAGTCACGCATGTACTTGGTGACCTCGGATCGCATCCTCAGCACGTCTATGGCTTCACGGTTCACCAGCATGTCGACGTGCCGATCTTGCATGCGCGTCTTTGGGTCGGTGAGCTTCTCGGGAATCTGCTCCATTGCCGGAGACAGCAGCTCGGGCAGTTCGCTCGCCGAAATGGTGAGCTGGCCAGCCTTGGTACGAGTTGGATGGCCCGTGATTGCTGCCAGATTGTAAGCCTCTGGGGACGGAGGTGGACATTGGGATCGTACATATGTGGTCGCCCACTTCTATTAAGTTCCTAAACAAGGCGAATTTGTGGTTTCTCGAACTCCGGTCCTCCGAGACCTTTGACTTGTTGACCATCACCTGCAGACGTTCAAATTCGTTCACGATATCAAGAAAGATGAGGGACTTTCCCGCCGCGCGTTTCGAACGAACCCGCCCGTACACGGTGACCTTTTCAAACTCGGAATGGTCGATGGCCTGGAAAGCCTCTATAAACTCCGGAACAGACCACCGCTTGGGGACATTCTGGAGACGTGGATGGCTCTCGGGATAGAGAGGATCTTCGCTCTGTTGCTCTTCCCATAGCAGAGTCCGCCGCTGCCTCTTGAAAGAAGACAAGCTCTCCTCGGGTTCCTTCAGGCTGTCATCGCGACAGACAGGCGAGGTAGAGAGAGACCTCCTCGTGGCGAAACCATATTCACGCCAACCTCCACTCGTCATAGAGCCTCCGGCAGGCTTGCGCAAACATTGGCCAATTCCGGGTATTCTGGGAAGGGATCGAATCAAAGGCCAACCGGCCAGACGGAGAGACTGTACAGGCATGGTTATAACTATCAATTGGTCAGTACATGATCATGATTGACAGTCAAATTGAAGCTGAGATGCAAGTGAAATCAGTAATTGGCAGTTATAATCAACCACAGCAAGCCGTGTCAATCGCAGCGGTTCTGAAGCGAGTATGCGAATTCATCATGAAAGGAGGGCAGGGAATAAAATTGAGCGTGAGGACTTACAATCATAATTGCAACATGGAACTGTCGCTCCATGTGGGAAAAGAGACAAAAGTTTTTTGAGCTCCGAGCAAGAAGTTTTATGGTGGCAGATCTCGCCGCGGTTTTGCCGATCGGAGCTTGGACCACCACCAAATTACCAGCCACATCCCACCAGCCACAGCAACTCCTCCTCCAGAGCCTGGTGAGGCGTCCAGCTCAACCAACCACCCGCCCAAGGCTGAAATTTGTTCCAACGCGACTTCACGGGCGCAACTCCACCGAAAACCGCGACACCACGCGCGCGACGTCCCAATTGGTTCCATCATCATCACCTTTCCATCATCTATACAGGCGCCATGTCTCAACAACAGCCCCTTTCATCATCGGCGCAGCCCACGGATGTTTATGGAGGAGGTGCGCATCGTCCCTCGCGTCAGCTCATCGACTTGCATGCTAACAATTCTACATGTAGATGAGGTTTCCGCGCTCGTCCTCGATCCGGGCTACTGCCATACCCGAGCCGGCTTCGCTGGCGAAGATGTCCCGAAATCCATCCTCCCTTCGTTCTACGGCCATGTCACCAAGGAGCCAACGAGCGACGTTTATGGCGACGAGTTCCTGATCCCTCGCGCCGACTTCGAGGTCCGAAACTACATGAACAAGGACAGCGTGGTGGAAGATTGGGATGCCGCCGCCAAGATCTGGGAGAACATGCTGGTGAAGCGCCTACAACCCGAGCGCGAACAGCACCCCTCCAAGAACGGCCTGAACGACGACCCCAAAGACGAGCCCGCCGACGGCGAGGGTGATGTCGCCATGGATGATGCTGCCGAGGGGGCCGAGAAGCCCCTCCAAGAGAGCCCCCTCTTGATGACCGAGGCGCCATGGAATACGCCAAAGTCCAGGGAAAAGGCCATTGAGATAATCATGGAGAACTGGGGATGCCCAGCCTTCTGGCTCAGCCGAACGCCAGTGCTGGCCGCCTTTGCTGCCGGCAAGGCGACGTCGCTGGTCATTGATGTTGGTGGCGCAAACACCTCAGTGGCCGCGATCCACGACGGCATGGTGCTCAAGCGATCCATCCAAAAGTCACCAATCGGCGGCCTGTGGCTATCTTCTCAAATCCGAGGTCTGTTTGAATCCTCGGATCCCAAGGTCGACCTGACGCCCACCTTCATGATCGAGAACAAGACGCCCGTCGACGCGCTCGCGCCTCCCCAACTCCGCCTCCGTCATTTCCCCTTCCAAATCAGCAACTCGTTCCGCGCTTATGAGGAGGAGCGTGTCTTGACCGAATTCAAAGAGTCCGTGGTGGAGGTATGGAAGGGCCCCGGCAGATACCACGCCCCCGGAAACGAGGAATACGTCAAGACCCAAGCCGGTCGCGTCTTTGAAATGCCCGACGGGTACAACCAGATGTGGCGCGAGCAGCGATTCCGAGTTACCGAGGGCCTGTGGGACGACAGCAACACCGGATATCTCCCCCCCGACCCTGAACGTCTCAACAAGGGACAGACGATTCCCGACCTTGTGCGCGCGGCACTGAACGCGGTCGACGTCGACCTCCGAGGAAATCTGCTCGCTAACGTCGTCGTCACTGGAAGCACCAGCTTGATCAACGGGTTCAACGACCGCCTCAACGGAGAGCTGTCGGCCATGTACCCCGGTCTCAAGATCAAGATTCACTCGGCAGGCCTGACGACGGAGCGCCGCTTCGGTGCCTGGATCGGCGGCAGCATCCTCGCCAGCTTGGGAACCTTCCACCAGATGTGGATCTCGCGGAAGGAGTACGAGGAAAACGGACCCAACGTGGTTGAGAAGCGATGCAAGTAAGGGGTGAGGTGATACGTGGGGTTGGACTTCCGGCGTATGGAGTTGGGTAGGGGATACGCTTTTTCAGAGTTATGGAAAAGATGGCTCCAAAAAGAGTTCGATTAGACTTGATAGGATCATATATGGCAAATTTCATACTCATTCGCTTGTCTACGCTTTCTGTTACAGGCTCATCGATCCCCGGAAATTCTAGGTTCCAGACTCCTCCTTTTCAGCCTCGACTTCTCGCTCAACTCGTCGCATCTTCACCCATGCCCCAAGCTCACTCCATATGCGTTGCTTCTCGGCAGGTGAGAGAGTCGCAGCCAGGCCGCTCGTGCTGCTTCCAACAAACACCCTCGCGCCCTCCCACTCACCCTCAATAACGCCCATATTCTCCGAGTCATCCTGCCAGCCGTACTTGAATGCCTTCCCAACCGGGCGGCCGTGACGGACGCGCCAAATGCTCTCCCAGATACTCTTCCCAACAACGCAGATGGATTCCGGCCGCCACTCGCGGGCCTTGTCCTGCAGGATGGCGACGCCCTCGTCCATCTCCTGCTTGCTTAGCTCGGCGCCGTTGCGGCTCGGGCGGGCGACAATGTTTGTGAGCCCGAGCGAGTACAGCTCGGGCATCTGACGGTCCTCGGTCGGGCTGCACAGGCGGGGAGTGACGCCGCTCGAGAACAGGAGCTTCCAGAAGAGGTTGGACGGGTGCGCGTAGGCGTGGCCGGTCCGGGCCGTCTGGATGCCCGGGTTCAGGCCGATGAAGAGCACGAGGAGGTTGGGGGCGATGGCGTCGGGGAGGAGCGGGAGGTGGGAGTATGTCGAGGGGGGAGCGTAGCCAGCCGCGGGTCGGGCTCGCTTCTTCTTTGTCTTTCTGCCATTCTTGGTGTCATCTTCGTCATCCTCGTCCTCTTCTTTGGGTTTGGGCCGCTTGGTAGAGGTTGAAGGGGTTGCGGATGCTGAAGTGAGATTTAAGCGTGCAGACCTCCTCGGTGCTGTTAGTTCTGCATCCTGACAGGCAAAGTCGCTGAGCTGAAGGCGCCCCTTGAAGGTTGCTGGTTCTGGTGATTGAGACTGATCCGGGTTCTCCTCGTTGACACCTTGATCTGACCCCATTTTCTCAGACTGTCAGATTGGTCAAGACAATAATATCCAATTTGAACAATTGCTTGGGTAATCGCCACGCTTTATGCTCCAATCGAGTTGTCAGGATGCCATAACAACCGTTCTGCCTGGTGGGAGCCTAGATTTGGTCCCTTGCTAGTTGAAGTTCGAAGATTATAGAAGCCACATAGAAGTAGACGGAATATGGTCAAATTAGATTGCCAGGGGTGATTCTCATCCTGTTTAGCGCTTCCACGATGCAACTTCCCAGTGAAGTCCAGAACGCCTCGTCGCGCGACTCTCTGCACGGCTGACGGACTCTTCTCAGCCTCTCACACAGCCACACGCGAAATGCTTTTGTGCCCCACTCTTCGGGGACCTCGCTCAGCCGCCAGTGGCTAGAGTCTCGACGTGGTCGGTGGAGATTGACCCCTGAGCGGCAGTGGGAGAATTTGGGGGAAACCAGACCAGAGGGGGAACACAAAAAGCCAGATTGACGACCATCTGCGGTTACGAGCTCGTCTCCGGGGTTACATCAGAGCTTCTCGGGGCCTGTGTTGGACAAGACGAGAACAAGACGCTGTCCCTCCATTGTCCATCTCACAAGGCCAGCCAAACTTGGGCTGACACTGCTCTCATCAGACTCTCAAAGCTCAACAGCCGGAAATGAAGCTTCAGAATGTGCAGGCGAATGGGAAGGCGTAGCGTCGAAGCATGGGAAGTTAGTGTCCCTCAGTAGGCTCACGGTTTGACGCCCGATGCATCAACCGGCAGGGAACTCTGCAGAGAGTGGAATCTGACAAGGCTTCCAGGTGCCATGACACCAGAGTCTTGACTGTCTCTCCGCAGAGAAAATCCCGACGCAGCTGCCAGCACTTTCCATAGCACAATACATCGTGTAGTTATTCGTCGATAACAGAAACAGCCCGTATGTCATGCTTTCCGATTGTTAATAATAGCTTCCCATCATGTCGGCGGTGGACCTCTTATGGCGCTCAGTTCGGCTTACTCTGTCCAGTTGGCGGGGCAGCTGAGGGGCATCAGCGGTGGCGGGGAAGGAGCTTCAGGACCACCAGGTAAGGTAGGAACAGGTCAGGGCAGGTGCAGCCCAGGAGGTGCAGGAGGTGCAGGAAGGTGCAGCTCAGCGTCATGCTACCCACCTGAGCCATTCCCGTCATCAAGGAGAGACCGAGACGGGTTTCACACTGGGTCTGTTCGTATTTAACAAGGCCTCTTCCCGCCATACAAACCTCTCCTCTTTCCTTCCTCCCCTCCTCTCTCCATCTCTCTTCTCTCCTCATCTTCCTCCTACTTTATTCTGCCTTTTCGACACCTCCACCTCTCGCCCCCTCCTCAATTGGCCAACCCCGCCAGTTGTTCGCTTTCCCACACCGCAATCCCATTTCACAACCACTTTCAGTCACCATGGTTGCTGTCGAGCCCTCCGCCGAGACCCTTGCTCAGCTCAAGGACAAGTACGAGCAGGCCGACCAGGGCCACGTCTTCACCTTCTACGACTCCCTGTCCAGCGATGAGCGAGGTGCCCTCTACGAGCAGCTCTCTAGCTTCGATCCTACCCGAATCAACGAGATCACGAAGCTCGCCCTGAACCCTCCCAAGGCCTCTGACGCCCCCGATGTCCTCGAGCCCCTCCCCGAGACCGCTACCGCCAGCATCCTCGACTCTCAGCCCGAGGACATCCAGAAATGGTATGAGTCTGGTCTCGACCTGATCTCCAAGAACCAGGTCGGTGTTGTTCTCATGGCTGGTGGCCAAGGCACCCGATTGGGAAGCTCTGCTCCCAAGGGTTGCTACGACATTGGTCTGCCTTCCAAGAAGTCTCTCTTCCAGATCCAGGCCGAGCGAATCCGCAAGGCCCAAGAGCTCGGCTCCGGTGTCATTCCTTGGTACGTCATGACCAGCGGTCCTACCCGTGGTCCTACCGAAAAGTTCTTCCAGGAGAACAACTTCTTCGGCCTGGAGGCGGAGAACGTTACCATTTTCGAGCAAGGTGTCTTGCCCTGCATCTCCAACGAGGGCAAGATCATTCTCGAGAACAAGGGCAAGGTCGCCGTGGCCCCTGATGGCAACGGTGGTATTTACCAGGCCCTCATCGTCTCTGGCGTCGTTGAGGACTTGCGCAAGCGCGGCATCCAGCACATCCACGCATACTGCGTCGACAACTGCCTCGTCAAGGTTGCCGATCCCGTCTTCATTGGCTTCTCTGCCGCAAAGGATGTCGACATTGCCACCAAGGTTGTCCGCAAGCGTAATGCTACCGAATCCGTCGGCCTCATCCTGTCCAAGAATGGCAAGCCCGACGTCGTGGAGTACTCCGAGATCGACCAGGAAACCGCCGAGGCCAAGGATGCCAAGCAGCCCGACGTCCTCAAGTTCCGTGCCGCCAACATCGTCAACCACTACTACTCCTTCCGCTTCCTCGAGAGCATTCCCGTCTGGGCTCACAAGCTGCCTCACCACGTCGCTCGCAAGAAGATCCCCGCTGCGGATCTCGAGACTGGCGAGACTGTCAAGCCCGAGAAGCCCAACGGTATTAAGCTTGAGCAGTTCGTCTTCGATGTCTTCCCCATGCTCTCTCTCGACAAGTTTGCCTGCCTCGAGGTCAAGCGTGAGGACGAGTTTTCGCCCCTGAAGAACGCCCGGGGCACTGGCGAGGACGACCCCGACACCAGCAAGGCCGACATTATGCAACAGGGCAAGCGTTGGGTTGAAGCCGCCGGTGGTGTTGTCACCGGAGACGACTCTTCTGCCGGTGTGGAGGTTTCTCCCCTCATCAGCTATGTAAGTTCAACCTCGTCTACTCGATCTCAATTCCAAAACTAACCAACTATGAACAGGGTGGCGAAGGTCTCGAGAGCTTCCAGGGTAAGACCGTTGTCGCCCCTGCCGTTCTGGAGCGACAGTAAGCAGCTCGAGCTCTAACGCTGACGAACATCCGCAAGGAACTCGATTCGGCATGCAATAATGGAGCTGAGGACTACCTTTCTCAATATTGGATATTCGGCACAGGATGAAGATACTTCACAAGGAGCTGGGTTCTGGCAGGAAAAACGCGATGGAACGAAACAACACATACACACTGATGACTTGGATGAAGGAAAACCGCAAGAATAAAGTAGCGATGATAATGATAGGTATTTGGATATTGAAGAATTTTACAGCTTCGATTTGGCGCTGCGCTTGTTTGTTGTATCTGTTTTGACTTCTATGCCATGTCTAGATTCTATTGCTTCTAAAAGTGAGGTGTATGAGCGGCTCGCTTGCAAATCTCATTCCTGCTCGGAAATGAACTTTTCGGCCTCGAGGGCAGCCATGCAACCGGTACCTAAGGATGAAGGTCAGCATAATGTCGATCAAAGAGGTTTTTCTATCGCTTAGGACTTACCGGCGCTGGTAATGGCCTGTCGGTACCGCTTGTCCTGGACGTCGCCGGCGGCAAAGACACCCTCGACGTTGGTAGTAGTAGTTCCGGGGATAGTCTTGATGTATCCGTCCTCGTCCATGTCGAGCTGGCCCTTGACGAGGGTGGTGGCGGGATCGTGACCGATGGCGTAGAAGAGGCCGTTCGCCTTGACCGTCTCCTCCTCGCCCGTCTTGTTGTTGCGGACGACGAGGTGGCTCATGAGGCCGTCCTCGCCGCCCCGGATCTCGGTGGCGTGCGAGTTGAAGCGCACCGTGACCTTTGGATGCTTGAGCAGGCGGGTGGCCATGGTCTTCGATGCGCGGAGCACATCGCGGCGGACGAGGACGGTGACGTGGCTGGCGTACTTTGTGAGGAAGGTGGCCTCCTCGGCGGCGGAGTCGCCGCCGCCGATGACGAAGAGCGGCTTGTTGCGGAAGATGGGGACGGCGCCGTCGCACACGGCGCAGGCGGACACGCCGTTGGACCAGTACTTGTCTTCGCCGGGGAGGTGAAGGCGGCGGGCGGAGGCGCCGGTGGCGACGATGATGGCGTCGGCGGTGTGGGTTTCGTCGGGGGAGAATTCGGTGGTGTATTTGAAGGGGCGGGAGGAGAAGTCGACGGTGGCGACGGTGTCGGTGACGATTTCGGTGCCGAACTTTTCGGATTGGGCCTTCATGTTTTCCTGGGAGATGTCAGACCTCAGGACGATACCACGAGGAAGAGAGGGGGCTTACCATGAGGGCACCGCCCATGATGCCGTCGGGGAAGCCGGGGAAGTTCTCGACGTCGGTGGTGGTGGTCAATTGGCCGCCGGCGGCGATGCCGTTGGCCATGAAGCCCTCATAGAGAACGGCTGTAGAGAAGAGTGTGAGCTCGTGGTGCGGAGGAGGGGGCTTTCGTGAGGTTGAGACGACGTACGCTTCAGCTCGGCGCGGGCCAGGTAGATGGCGGCGGTATGGGCAGCAGGCCCGGAGCCAATGACTGTGTCTTCATGTCAGCTTCGTCGTCTTCTTCTTCCTTGAGAGGGTCCTTGGTTTTGAGGCGTTCTCGGGCTATGAGGCGTCCTCGCGAGGGACACCGTAAAGGGCAGGGCTCGCAGACCACGTACTAACAACCTTAGAGTGCATCTTTCTCGCGCCAATCTCAGCAGCAACGGACGGTCTAGAAGTCTTTTGTAAAAACGCGGCGGAGGCGGCAATCGAGAGCCCAGCGCTTGAGCGGAGGGTCCGTCGGAGATTCGAGGAAAACAGTTTGACGGTTTTGTAGATAAGAGGGAAAAGGGAGGGAAGAAAGCGCGGTAAAGTGGTTTGTACGTAGTAAATATATTTTCGGAAACGTATGCGGGATTGTTCAGTCTAGTTTGCTTAAAAGAGGGCGGGGTATTATCGGAGGGTTTGGTCGTGATGTGGAATCCGATGGATGGACTTTTTTTTCCTCCTTCTCCCTGACAAAGATGATGCAAGAGGGGGGGGGCGCAATGGTGGGCTGGCGGATAACAGAGCCTCCACAGTGCCAACTCGGGAGATTGATTACGGCTAGAGCGACTTCGGCCCCTCGTTCCAGGAACGGGCCACGTCTTTTTGGGCGTGTCGACCCAACGATTTATAAGCCCCGTCCCGGCATGTGGACGGCCGAGTTTCTTCAACCCTGTTGGTCGGTGTGGAGTTTGGAGCCTGGAGCATTTGGAATCATGAAGCCGAGTCAATCATGATGATGCTGGCCAAGTTTGATTATGTACTGATGAAGCGGGCATGTTCCCTATTATTTCCGCACACCTCCCTCCCCCTCCTCCAGCCCTCACTTCGGCTGCCCCTCGTCGTCCCTCTTCCCAAACCTCGCCCCCAGCGACCCAATGTCCCGCTTGAAGAACTTCCCAAAGTTGCGCAGGTTCTCGTTAATCGTGGCCTTCTCCAGCCCGCTCGGCCCCGCCCCCGCGCCGCTGCTCTGCGAAATGTCCCGGGCCGCGCTCAGCAGCTTCTCGCCCAGCGACCCGGCCTCGATGAACCGCGGACCCCCGGACGATCCCGTGAGAGAAAGCGCCGCCGTCGGGCCCATCATCGAGCCGCCGCTCGCCGCTCCGCCGCCGCCCAAGCCCGACGAGACCATCAGCGGGCCGAGGAGCGGCGAGCTCGCCACCAGCTTCTCGTTGGGCGTGCTGTCGCGGTGGATCCCGAAGAGCTCAATCAGGTGGCCCTGGTCCATCTTGCGCACGCCCTTGATGTCCAGCATCTTCTTGAAGTTCGTGTCTGACCGGTCGGCGATGTGGATCAGGTACGCCTGTACCAGGCCCTCGGGCGGCGATGGCCGCACTTGCAACGTCTTGAGCAACGGGTCGAGCCGGTTCATGCACTGCTGCACTCGTCTCACAAAGCTTGACGGAGGTGCGTCATGAGATGCAAAGGATGCGTGGTGCAAGAGCAACCTCTCGAATGCTTTGGTGAGCACGTACTTGTCCAACAGCATCTGTAATCATTGTTAGTCGCACTCTCGTCACCAACACGGCCATGCACGACATACCTGCTCAGCACCGACTTCGGATATCGGTCGACACTGCACGATGCTGTTGATGTTGCCCGCTGCGAGATGATCCACGAGGTTGTCGCAGAATGCCCTCGCGTACTGCGGCTTTGAGATCTGTCCCAGCACCTCAGCGGCCTTGCTATCCACAAGCTTGACGAGCTCCGCAACATATGAGCTCTGATCCATGACGCTTTCCATGGTGCTCCAGTTGGTGTTTCTCATCTCGCGCCAAACGCTCTCGCATTCAACCTCTACCATTCGCACCAGCGCGAGAACAGATGCGCTTGCGACTCCCAGGAATGCGTCTGACTGCGACGACAAGTCCACCTTGGGCGCCAAGTCACTGTCGATGCGCTTCTTGATGCTTTCCTCGAGCTGGTTCGTGTTGATGTGCCAAAAGTCGGCAGTGTTCAGCACCATCACCACGTCCTGGATGGCCGGGCCTTGTGCTCCTCCGCCCTGTAGCCGGTGTAGCAACACTTGCTGCGCGTACTCGTCCAAGTACTTGGCCAGCGTCTTTGCTAGGTCCAGCAATCGCGCGCCCGTAGACAGCTTGGCGCATTGAGCGAGCGTCAATTTGTAAAAGTGGAAGAGCTCAATCGCCGACGTAATGACCGATTGGGGCGAGAACTCCTCGTCGGGTGGAATGAGAGGCTGGCTGCGATACTTTGGTATCATGGCCGCGAGTTGTTTGTCTTGAGACTCGACCCATAAGCTGAGGTAGGGCTCGAAAGCCAGCGAAATCAGACCGTGGAAGCTGTGAGTCTTTTCTTCGACAGAGTTGAGCGTGTCAATGCTCGCCCGTGACGACGTGGCAAAGCGCTTCTCGAGACTCTGTTCAAAGTCGAGAGTCTCCTGCAGGCAGCTCAACAGCAGATTGACATCGATCTTCTGGGCATCCGTCCGTCGCATGAGCCTCTCCAAGATGCCCTTGAAATCGTCTCGCGTCCCGTCGCAAAAGGCTGTTGCCAGGCTTTCGTTGGCCCTCCAGTGCGGCGGGAAGATCATTGCGTGCTCGTCGTCGTGCGTCTTCATCATGCGCTTGAACCACGCGTATCGTCTCCCGATGTTGTCCAGGCTTCCCGCCTCGTCGTTGCCCCGGAAGACCTGGCGGTACTCGCGCAGCTCCGTGTTCACGTACCACGTCATGAGACGCGCCTTGGCCGAATCTCCCAGGGCATCCATGACGAGACAGGCCTCGACGAGCATCCCTCTTCGGGCGCCCACCTCGCCCTTGACAAACGCCATCTCAAAGTCTTCGCAGACCTGCTCCAGCAGTTCCCGCTGAAGCTCCGAGACGCCCCTGCTCAACGTCGCGATCTGCTCGATGCTCCTGTAGCTGTTGAAGTGCTTCATGAGCTGCAGCACCGCCTGGAGCAGGCCGGCGCACTCGCGATATTGCCGAGTCTTGGCCAGCCCCCTGAGCTGCTCGTAGGCCGTGGTCAGCATCTGCAGCCGCTTCAGGGCCGTCATGCTGAGCGTGAGGTTCTTCTTGGTGCCGTCGAGCCTCTTGATATCGGCCGTCATGGACGTAATGTTTTGTTCCGTCTCTATAGCGCGCGACCGAACCGTTTCGATTTTCCGAAAGAGCTGGGCGAGCTCGGCTTGCGCCGACTGCATGCGCTCGAGGCTGGAGTCGGGGCCGTAGGCCTGGGCCGTCTCGAGGGCCGAGATGTCGTTGGAGAGGGCATTTTGTTGGGTTCGTAGCGTCTCAGACACACGGCTGATGGAAGATACGGCAGACGGGCGGGAGAAGAGGAGGTTGAGGTGGTCTATCGGGTCATAGTCGACTGCGACAGCGGACTCGGGTTAGCACATGAATCTTCAAGGGGTTGAGGAAAGATACGGGTGGGTGCACCAACCGGCGTCCAGGGCGGAGGTGCCTGCCAATGCTCCGTTCATTTTCGGAGGCGTCGCTCCTTTCCAGATGACTGTCTCGGGTGGTTCAATCCGAGGTTTGGGCGGCTGTATTCGTGTGTCGTCGTGGGAGGGTTCGGGTCTTCGAAGTCGCGTCGAGTCTCAGCACGTGTGAGCTGTCATGATGGAAAAGTGGGTCGTCATCCAGACCAGATCATCACCACTTACAAAGTACGGATATAGCCAATGCTTCATTTTCGTCTTAAACATGAAGGCCCAAATAAGAGTGGAAACCGACAGCAAAGTTAAATTGACGACAGCATTCAATGCCATCCCCTCGCTGATTTTGTATACTGCTTAACAAGCCTGCCTACAGTGCGCTCAACCAATCATGCCTTATTCCGCCTCCCCAGCCCTTTCCAGATCCAGACTCTCCTTTTCCTTGGTAGAAGCATCCTTGCCCTTCTTCTTCATAGAAAATCGCCACGTGCCCATGCGTCCCTCCTTGGTCTCCTTGCCTCGAGAGCTCGTCGCACCCAGGGAAGGACTGCTTGTCATGCTGTCGAAGCTGCGAGCAATCTGAGAAACATCCTCGCCCAGATCGTCCAGGTCGCCGATGCTGGACCGGTGCTCTGCGGACAGGTTCTTCTCCGAGTAGGTTGCGCTGCCCGGTCCCTTCTTGAAAAGTCCCGAGTCCTTACCCAGCCTTGAAGACAAGCTGAACTTGCTGGAGCTCCCCTTACGGAACAGCTTCTTAACCACGTTCTCCGGGTCTTTGTAGCTCGAGTGCGTCATGTCCGTTGTCGAGTTCGAGGCCGTAGTGTCGAGGTTCAGGGACTCGTGAGATTCGCTGACCGAGACTAGGGTGTGGACCGAGTGTCCATCTCTGGACACACGCGAATCCGACGGCGGATCTTCAACATGGTCGGGGATCTCTATCGAAGGCGTGATGACCTCTTTTACCTTGTTTCTGCCCTCCTTGGACCCGTCACGATGTCGCTCCTTGTCTTTGCCCTTGGGTTTCTCCTTCTCGGGGCTGCTTTCCTTGTCTTTATCCTTGCGGAAAATGCTGGCCATAAAAGTTGGAGCGGCGGGGTTCAGACGTTGGCTCATTGACGCTCTGTGACTAGGAGGACGGGAGCCGATAACACCGACCTGGCTAGGGGACGTTTGGGGGTCCAACAAGTCGTCGTCGTCTAGAATTTCGTCATCGGCTGATGCGAGTGTTGTCTCTAGGACTGAGGGAGACCCGTGGATTGAGGGACGCCTAGAGGCGTTTCTAGATGGCCAACGCCCGTCGTTGGGGGAAGACCACAGACGGTTCTTAGCAAGAATCGACATGTCGCCCGGGGCTCCCCAGATGGGGCCGCTGTCGGTCGAGGGACGTGGGAGATCTGTCGATGATATTGATGCTGGTCGAGAGTTGTCTGGGTGAGGGTCGGGGAGAGCCCCAGCAGAGCTTGTAAAGGGATTCAGTCGGCGAGCAGAAAACGGCCTGGATGAAGATGTTGCGCTTGTACGCGCTCCTTCGGTCGTCGAGTGGCGATTCATCCAGGAGAAGCTTATCCGGCGCTTGTTGCCCAGGAATTCATGCTCATCTGTTCCGCGGGGAAACGACTGGCTCTGGCCCGGCTTGAGAGTACCGATGGGGATTCCACCATCCTCGGGAATCTTGGCTGCCCGGCTGCGTTGGAACGAAGACAATAGGCTGGTGAGGCGGTGACCAGTTGCCGGAGGCGCCTCAGGCGATGTACCCATGTTGAGGGAGTGGTGGTCTGTATCTCCGTACTGCGGGAATGACAGGTTGTGCGAGGAGCCTTGTGGACTAGAAAAGAGACTCCGGGTGTGCCCCGATGAAGCGGGTGACTGAGGGGCATCCCCCCGGGAAGTGATGGAGTCTGGGAGAAACGGGTCGTGGGGCCTATATTCAGGTCCCTCGAATGTCTCATCGAAGATACCGGACGGAAGAAGCGCATGGGCGGTTGGACTCAACGGCCCACCACTCGCTCTCAGGTCGGCGTCCACATCATGGTCATCGGGATGGTCGGCAGTCATATCCATAAAGGGGCCGGGGGCGAAGTTGCTGCGAGCGAGGAAGCTGCTGTGAGGAATGGCGAGTTGGCTTGGCGGCGAGGAGAGATTCAGCGAGTTGCTGTTGCCGCTATGCCGCTTGCTCACTGGCTGAGGCTCGAACTCGATCGGGCCAGGTTCGGCTTGGCTGTAGAAGGCGAGGCCAGATTGATGTTGAATACTCAGTTGTTCGCCAAGCACGCGAATATGCTGCTCCAGGTGATGACCTTTCTTAGTTTCGGCGACCAGTTGGTTGTGCAGTTCCTTCCTGCGCGCGTCCCACTCGCGCTTAACATTGAGGTCGGCTTCTTTCCACTGCTCGTCATCTCCGCCTGGGAGCTGTTCGCGTGCTGCCTTGAGATCCTGGAGTTGCTTGCCCTTCTCTTTCAGCTCCGCCTCCAGTTCGGCGCACTTCTCGCTCAAGTCTCCGTTCGTCTCATCGAGCTTTTGAGCATCGCAATCCCGCTTCTTCTCCAGCTCCGCCTTCTGTGCTTGAAAGCCCTCTCGTTCTTTCTTCATCCGCTCCATGTCGTTCTCGAACTTCGCAGTGCTGTCTCGGACCTTGGACTTCTTAGTCTCTTTGTCCTTCAATTGCTGCTCCTTCTTCGCTCGCTCCTTTTCCGCTCCACGCATCTGTTCCATGGTAAGGCGGACAGACGCTTTGAGTTGGGTTGTTTGCTCCTCCTTCTCCTTGAGACCTTGTCTCTTTCTCTCCTTCTCTCGCTTCAGTTCTTCCTCTTGCTGCTGGAACTCGGCTTCATCCTTGGCGCATTGTGACAGCGTATCGTCGATTTCTTTTCGAATGCTCTCGAACTTTTGATTCAGCTCCTCCAATGACATCTCGGGGCCGTCGGAAATGGGGGGCTTTATTTGAGGCTGTTCGGTGCTGGCCACGGAGGGGGAATGTTGTCGTCGATTTATCGTATTTCGACGTTGGGCCGGGCCGGTAGCGCTCAGGTCGACGACAGGTGCCGTGTTGCCATCGAGAACCGGTGCCGCCTCGACAGACGGTACGGAAGACCGGTGAGGGTCGGAGTCGTCGTTATCGGCATCGGGCTTGTGTCGAGGGTGATCATTGTCGGCAAAACTAGGAGGCAGTCGTGAATTGCCCAGCTGAGGCTTTCCGTCTTTTCCGAATGTTCGCAACCTGACTACAGGACTCCCCGCCTGAAAATTGTTCGGGCCAACCGCAACCACGCGAATGTTGTAAAAATGATCCGGCTTCAGGCCAGTAACGGTGATGGCAACCTCATTGCCAGGCGAATCACCCACTATCGCGAGCACCTATTAGCGTCCATTCGGACGGACACCCCGGCTTTTGACAGTATCGGAGGCGGTGCAATGGGGTAACTAACCATGGACTCCGTTGACTTGTATTGAATATTTCTGTACAGGACGATTGCTCGGCGGTCGGGACCAGCTCAGGGTGGCTGCATCGGCTCGAATGCCAGCGAGGGAAACGTCGGGGGATTCGGGAACATCAACTCCGAGGATGTTGATCAGATCAGGGACGGGCTTCCACAGCGTCTGCCATGAACGGTGCAACAGCCTGCAGAAACGAAACAAACTTTAGCGAGAGCAAAACAAAGACAAGCAGAGGGAGGGACTGACCAGACCACGGCACCCAGAGTCAAGACCATCTTGAAGTGGCCTACGAGCAGCACATGGAGGCGGAATTCGCGCAATTCGTCAAGCGTGGCCGGGGAGACGGACATGTGCAGCAGGATACGGCGAGGGTCGAGGAGCAGAGTCAGGCCGACCAGGGCATAGAAGAAGGCCCTTTGGAAGCTCGAATGCGGGTTATGAACCCACCACAAGCCGAGGACGCTGAGGATGAGAGTGGTCAAAAC
>JAMQMW010001329.1:3781-38308 GCA_024115155.1 Thelonectria blattea
CCCGCTCAACTCTCCTTCCCACTTTAGTCTCTCGGCGCTCAACCTCACAAACCTTCTTTCGCACACCTCCACCCTCAAATTGCATTCCCTTGCGCAACGTTATCCTCGCAAACTCCAACTTCACGCAATCGAATCCGACTTAATACGAAGATAAAAAACAATAATCGACGAGAAAAGAAGCGGCTCCAGTATCGAGGACTCGGGAAAATCAACGAGGCCATGTCGTCGCCCTGGAAAAAGCAGCCCGAGGATGTCGTCGACTGCGTGCTCCGGCGTGCGGAAGTGAGCAAGGTACGTTCAGCCATGCGCCGTCACTTCCCCTGATTAGGCCTTTCGTCAGTCGTTGCAGCTTCCTAGAGGCCTTCCTAATGGTATTCGCGTTGCTAACTGGGGTTTTTCTGCTCCATTTGTAGATTGCTCGTCGCTTGCAGAACCGCCTCGCCCTCGCCCAGTTCAAGACAAAGCACGGCTGGGAAGACCTCACCCTCGACACCATCGAGCCGAAAGTCGAGGAGGAGATGCGCCGAAAACGCCTCGCCGAGGGAGACGTCCTCTCCGACTCTTCGTCTTCTGCTTCCGACCTCCCATACCCCTCCCGCACTCTCATGAGTTCACCCCTCAAAGCGCCCCTGTTTTCCGATGCTGTTGGCTCCAGCAACGGGAGCACCGGCCACCGCAAGCGCACCTATTTTGCCTCGTTCGAAAACATCCCATCCAGCCCGAGCAAGCGATTTCGTGCTTCTCCGGCCGCACACAAGCTCACCGGCGGTCATACTGCCTGGAAGGACTCCCACCAACTGGCACATTCGTCTCCCATCAAGCCCCGCCGTCAGCAGCACTTCACCACCTCGGGTGGCCCCGACGTTTCCTTCTTCCAACAGCGCCTGATGAAGGGGCTTACATCACCCAATTATGCCGCCCCCTCGGATGATGAAGATGACGTCCTCCCCGTGCATTCGTTCAACGTTGGCAACGTTCAATCCTCGCCGCCTCGCACACCGCCCATGCGGACTCGAACTCTGACCAGCAAACGTAGCAAAGACCAGATGGTGTCGGGGGCAAATAGCAACGGCAAGACGGGCGAGGAAGGCGCCGACCTCCTTCTCTACCTCGCCGCCTCACCATCCCCGGCTGTGCGCTCGACCAAGACGCGCATGGAGCCTCCCTCTACACCTCCGCAGAAGAACAGCAAGCTGGACTTGCCGTCGTCGATGATGATGACTCCCGGAGGTGGCAATCTCTTCCCTACGACTCCCAGCCAGGGATTCGACTTTGCCGACTTTGTCAACATTACACCCAGCCCGGCGCAGAAGCCTTGGAAGACGCCCGTCATATCTGGGGCTCGGACTCCTCTCAGCGTGACTCGCCGCCGCCTCACTTTCGACGAGCCACTGGCATGACCTGACATTTGACAAAGCCTTGGTCACAACTTGTTCTTTTCCTTGTGTACATGATACCATGACAGCACATATTGCAGCACGCGCGCACGCATGTTTTATTTGTCTCGTCAACTTTTCTTTTTTACTGTTATTTTTTGGTCAAGGGAAATTACGGTGCATCCGGTGCGCCAAGGACTCGGGTGCGATTTTTTTTTTTTTTCTTTTAGGCGGGCGGCGTTGGGATAGAGAGCTCGGCATCAGTGGCCACCTTTGGGGAGAGTGCGCCCAATGGGAGTGGCGTGGTCAGAAATTTTCTGGTCCAGAGAAGGGTATATTCCTCACCTCGTGGAGGTGTACACGAAACTATTCAAGGGGCGGAGAGGACAAAGGCTATAGGACATGGACAGGATGGCCAGTTCCCACGAAGGAACTGTTACGGGGGATGATTGGGAGATACGGGAATGGATGGACGGATCCGAAACTGCGTGAAGTGTTTCTATTTTAATAGATGAATCCGTTCGTGTACCTTTTGTATGCACAACCAATCTTGTCTTTTCCTCTCGGTCGAGTGACTCGGCAAGCTTGCTTGCTGCAAGGTGGTCTCGAGTCAAAGGTGAACTGAGGTGCAGAGTGGATCGAACCTGAAAACGCGTCCAGGTGCCGAGGCCAAAAAAGATTTACGCGCCCGGGTTCATGCAAGGGGGGGCGAAGGCGAAGCGCGCGTCTGGCGCGACGCTTTCGCGTTGCACCTGCATGTCATTTAGGAGCTCTGGGAGCCAATCAAGCGGCTGGGTTGTGTCGCTGCGGTTTTCGAGGGGGAGTTCCACATGAGGGGATCTGCCAATGGGAACAAAGGCTGAGAGGGGTAGGTAGGATGGGCGGTTTCTTTGTTGGACTTTGGATTGGATTGGATTGTTGGGTTTCAATGAGGAGGAGAAGTTGCGTGCAATTGTGTAAAGCGCCTATTGGGGGCTGATTGCCATGTAGGTTTGAGGTTTTGGTGTTACGGGCCGAATTTGGCAAGACCATAGCAGCCCCAGATCTCATTCATCTATCGTCATCAATCGATGACCCCAAGTCGCCCCTCGACACCATGATTCACAAATCCTGTCCTTGTCCCCCCCTTGGCCCGACGCTGTGCCTCTATCCTCCCGCTTTCATCGGAGCGCGCCACATGATATACCCCAGCGTCAAGACCGGTTGCCTTTGCCCACTCCTTCACATCCTTGTCTCTTGGAATATCCCCCCTCTCGATAATCTCCCTTGTTTGAGGTGACACTGTCTGCGCGATGGCCTGCCACATTTCTCCCAGTGTAGAAAGCTGCGTTTGATGTGCAAAAAGCGCCATCGTGGTAGCGGTGAGCATTAAGTGCAGGCCAACCAGGCCTAACACAACGAGGAGTCCGGTCCATCGTGGCTGGTATAAGCATCTCGGTTGTATATACAGTTGTGACAGGGGATGTAACATCGAAGTAACGTCGCCAATCATGATACATCATCTGGTACATCCGAGTGAGTAGCGCCTGTAAAGCCTGAGCGGGATCTAGTGTCTTCTGTATGATGCTCTGGAAGAGTGCGGCATGGGCGGCATGGATACCGGTTGACGGATTGTCGCCTATCAAGCCCCAAGAGCTCGGAGACCCCAAAGGAAGCTCATCCGCGATCCCCCACATTGATTCCGTCAGGAAAGATGCGTTGAGCGGGTGTGCCTTGGCAAAGTATGACCAATTGGCGTGCTTGGGGAAGAGTGAGGAATCTTTGATGCTGAGCTCCAATATGCCGCGTTTTTCGAAATCGCGAGGCCCAACACCAACCCCGAACTGTTTCCCGATTTGTTCCATGCGGCGCCAGTCGAGCATGGGTTCCGATGGGATGCTCCGTCCGGACATGGTGACATTATAGATTGTAGTGTTCAAGAGATTCCCTGAGCTCCGCCCTTTCTATTGGCAGCAGTGCGCGGTACGTGTCACCCGTGTCGTTCCAGCCGGCAAGGGTTTTGCCCAGTTTGGTTTCAGCAAACCGCCAGTTTGCTGAGGGTTGAGAGTTCCAGTATGCCGCGCCATTGGACAGATTGGTTTCATTCAGGGTAAAGGCGATAGGATTTGTGGTTGTCGCTCGGCAATGAGAAATGCCTTGTGGCGTCGTAAATTGTCGGGAGAGGCCGACTTGGAATGGCTGGAAGATCGTATAACAGAATGCAAACCTGAAGTGGGCAGCGCAAGTTGCAGGTAGAAGAGCAAATATATGCTGCTGGTAGTGTTTGGCTGCAAGAGTCTTGGCGAGACGGATAGTGACGCGGGGATGGGAGGATGTTTGCATTATCTGCAGACTGCGGCGTGACAGACCTGATGGCCAGCGACAAAGCGGCGATAGACACGGCCACCTGAAGAAGGGACAACTCGAGACTCCAGGCCTGGAAGACGGGGCTGGCGCTGACACACTCATCATACATCTGGCCAATCGATCATCTCGGGTTTCAGTCAAGCTTATGTTGAGTTGTTGAGGCTCAAGAGGCATATGGCAGCAGCCGTCTATTAATTCAAGTTACCAGGTGTCAATCTCCATAACCCTTGCATAAGTGAGCCGACCGTTCAGACCCGATGCTCCCCGTCTGGCCCGTCCATTCGCGATGCTCTCTCGAAGGCGTCCTTGTACCCCCTTCCGATCTCTGCGGCCTCGGCTGAAGCCCTTAGCACACAGGTTTCGCAACACTTCCACCAGAGAGAGCCTTGAGGTTCTACCCCGAGGACCCCTCAGAGTCCATGAGGTAGTCTTCTTCGTCCTCCCAGTTGTACAGACCTGCTTCATCACCATCAGGTTCGAAAAGACGGCGAATTTCGTCGTCGGTGACATCAGCGGCCCCGCAAATCGCTGCAATTCGATGCAGATCCCACTGGAGCTGCAAAAGCTCGAAGCTGGGGAGGTTAGATTTGTCCTCTGCTCTGATGACAAATGTCTGACCAGTCAGTAGTGGGAATCCGCTCATCCGGTGCGCATGGAGGGCATTGCCCCAACGGCGGCCAGCATCGCCGTCCAGGCCAGCTTCAGCAAAAGCATCTTGTCCGAATGTTTTGCTTGGCGTTAATCCCGAATGCTTGAGCCAATGAAATTGCAACGTAATGGAATTATCATCCTTCCTCAACGGCTTAAACGCAAATCTTGTCCGGTCCCACCAGTAGTGCAGCTGGTGGTTAAGACTCAGCCGATTCTGAGCAGACTCAGTGATGGAGCGGTCGCAGATTAAGGCCTCAAACTGGGCCGCCTTTTCTGTGCCCCAGAATTCAGAGAGCATGTCCAATAGTACGCGCGTTTTCCTTTCGGCCGTATTCGCGAAGGCAAATATATGGGCTGCTTCGGGATCTGGAGTTCCTGCAATAATGCATCGGTTATGATCGCGGTTCTTGCCCTACTCTAGTGTTAGCTGGATTCATCCTCTTAATGGCGAAATTTAAGAACTCACCCGTGTACTAGCGGAAGGTTTCCGTCCGGCTGAGGTCAGGCTGCCAGCTGGGCTCCTGGGGGTGGTCAGCGCAGCTTGTCCCAGGTTCGGATTCAAACGTGCAAGTGGGTCGGACGTGGATCTGATATGACCCATTTGCGATGTGTTTGCGTTGTCTGCAGACGATGAGGGAGGGAATGGAAATTGAGGTCCCGGAAAGGGAGAGCTTGCTCCAGACGCGGTGCCTGAACGCTGGGCGTTTGACTGTCTTCCTCCTTTAGGCACATCTGTCACAAGAGAATGTTAGCAAGCCGTAATATCAGATGAAATCTTGAACTTACACAATGCCATGAATTCGGTAGCTTCCTGGATCATGCCCAATAAAAGCCATCGGCGATGGGCGTTGGAGTTATTGGACAAAACGTCTCTCAGATCCGTCAACCTGGCGAGAGGAGCAACCATGATGATAGCAAACACAGAAGCATTTAGACGATCAGACAAGTCAAACTGCCCCGCTAATTGCTGCAAGTCGCGGAAAACTTCGCGTCGTTGCTCTTGATCAGTAATGTAGTCTTCAACCGGCTCGCGACTGGGAAGAGTATCAATAACAAGACGCTCAATAGCAACTCGGCCGCCATGTTGGTAGTCTAGGCGCAATTTGATCAGCTTGTCGAGTGTGTCCGAATCGAATGCTTCACTGAGCAACTTGAAGCGCTCCCGATTTTCTTCGGAATCCCATGCCATGGCGTGAAGGTGGGCGTCCCTCTTGTATTTGTATTGTAGAGGCTGTCCTTCTCTAGGTAGTTAGAAAGGAGTTATACCACCAGGCAACTGGTCTCGACAGGGATCTTGGACTCACGGGAGAAGAGAAGTGAGGGGCAGTGTGGGTTAGTGTTTCATCGGGCTAGATGTCTGGCATAAATAGCGGGGGATTAAATATGGAAGGTTATGTGGAAGGGGGTAAGTGCCCTAACGCATCCGCAGCAAATTGTGGGAAGGAAGCTGAGGAGGGTGTGGGAAGGTGCACAGGCCACAGGGACTAATGGTTGAGGTAGCCGACGTCATCGATAAGAAATGTAGTTTTCCGTGATGAGAAAGCACCCCGCGATATTTACGTCTCTCAGGCTTGACCCTGCTGGAGGGCAAAGATATACTGCATGATCTGAAATACTAAGCCAATCACTGCTACCACCGAAAATCAGGACACTCCAAAATGCAAGCCAGGCCGTAGAATCGCGCTTGTCCCGCCAAAGCTGGCTGCCGGATGGAGCGAGGCTTTCTGCTCGACGCGTAACTGGTTAACTGTATGATTCTGCCCCGGAGGTGCGGGAAGTCACCAGCCAAATTGTACTCGTCTCGTTCAGTCAGCCAGCGGAACCGGGCAATTGAGCTTCCTTTTGCTGCACATAGTGGACAAGAAATGATCTGCCGGAATGCGTGCCCACGGTCGTCTCCGTCGAAACAGGCTCCTTGAACGCTTGTTTTGGCCGAACAGCAGGCGGTAGGAGAGCAAAATCTCCCGGAGCTGCTCAGTGACATCTTCTTCGCTGGCCTAGCTAGGGCATTCAGTCTCGTCGTCATTCGATTTCTAGACTACGTCATTATTTTCCGGATGGCCGGGCTGAAGACGCTGGAAGCTGGGGCTGCTGTGTATAGGTATGACCGTACGAATAGGTATGTGTTCAGCATTAAAGGCTACATCGTGGCTTCGGGCCCTCGCCTTAAGCTGATCCACCAGGATAGCCGTCTGCCAGCCAGTTTTACATGCCTTATCATAGGTTCAGGTAGAGTCTGGGCGTTGGTAGCTTGCTGGGGTGGGCGTCACCAGTTAGATCCTTACGGCATCCCGAGCATTGCGTGAAACTTAACCTGTCTGGCCGCCTGTTGGCCTCCTGTTGGCCACTGATAAGGGGTCGACAGTGCCAGGTTTAGAGCAGTTCGGCATTTAGGGGCCATCCTCCTTTTACCATTGTTAATTTCCCCGCTCTCGGCTGGTTATTTGGAGTGTGCGGTAGCATTTGCCTGAGAGAGCATGTAGATAATTAACTGTCGACTCAGCCGGGCGGCGAGCCCCTTGTGGCACCAGGCCTTGAAAAGGTACTAAGAGGAGTTATAGGCAGTCGATAATTACTAAACCGCCCAGAAAGTCCATTCCCTCACTGACTCAGGGCCTGATCGCTAAAAGGAGTCGGAGTCAAAAATGAGAGTGGGAGTCAAATAATGCACGCCAAGACTCGCATAATTTAGCAGGAAGCTTAACTGATATACTCTCCTCCAGTAAGCCCGGGAGGCTTTTCTCTCCATTCCAGTCCAGCAGCTCGAAAAACATCAACAGCTTATAAGACTGCCTGCTAAGGGACCTCTCGCAATAGCCTCTTTCTCTTCCCTTCCATAGCCCCCAGCAGCCTCCAGCAACCTCCAACTAGCAACCTCCAGCAACCTCCAGTAACCTCCCTCCAGCAGCCTCTATCGTAAGCAGCTTCCGCCGGGCAGTAACCTTCCATTGCAGCAGTCTCCGCAGCAGCTTCCGCAGCAGCTTCCGCAGCAGCTTTTATAGTAGTCTTTGCAGCAGTCTCGGCAGCCCGGACCCCAGCATCTCCTCCCCCTCCTCGAAGAAGCTGGAATAACCTCAAACTTGGCATCTTTGGGCTGGTACATGGGCTGAAGCCTCTGAAAGCCCCAGATTTTATGAAAATCCGGATATAAGGCAATAGAAGGCAAAAGAGGGAACGCGCCTGCATAACTTTGACTCCGACTCTCATTTTGACTCCCACTCCTTTTAGCGATCAGGCCCTTAGGACGATGTGAGGATGCCGATTCTATAGCAGAATGTTGTAGACCCTCTTCTCGCTCCCAATCCTCTCGATGCTCTCCTTCATCTCAGCCTCCTGCGCAGGGGCGGGGTTGTCGAATAGGGTCGGACATTTCAGGACGACGTGCTGGGTGACGGCAACGACCTGGCCTCCGGAGCCTCTTGCGATGACATCCTCACAAGACAGCGATGGGAAAGGTAGCCGTAGGTATGTAGTCATATTGGGGGAGTCGAGGATAAAGCTTAAGACTGAAGGTTGGTAGGAGGTGAGGAGTATGAAGACGAAGCTGAGGGACAGACGTCTGCCACCACGCCCTTGAACGTTCACAATATAAACACTATAATCCTACCAGCTCTTTAACACGACAAACTTCCCATGGCCATCCCTCCAACGCGACCCTTCACACAACTCACTCACTCCACACACACCCCAATCCCACCACCCCCCTCACTCCCCCAAGTCGCCGAGCAGTTTTTCCGCTTCCCTTCCCTCCCCACCCCACACCAACCAATCACATCCCCCGCCTCACCTCAAACCTCTCTCCCCCAAGCATCCAGCCTTTCGAAAAATTTCACACAAAAAAAGTTCGTCTCTCTCGAACTCCGATCGCCGACCTCACCTCGAAAAACAATCCCCCCCCCCCCGTTACCCAGCCCAAAAACCGCAATTGGGTCGAATCGAATCGGCGGATCGAAACCTTTCGCCTTTTTTACATTTCATCGAGTCGAACTTTTTTGCTGTCGCAAAAGCGCATACATATTAGACCATGTCTTTCCGAGGCGGCTCGCGTGGCCGTGGTGGCTTTGGCGGTCGAGGCGGTGGTAGGTTTTTCTCTCTCTTTTCCCTCCTTGGCTCTACGGTTTTGTGTTAGTTGGGAGTGCGGCGGTTGGTGTCTTTGCCATAGCTTGAGGAATCGCGAGCTGGTGAAGGGCATTGGGAGAGTTTCTGGGAGAAGCAACAGCGACCGTGGCCCAGCGTCACCGCCAGGCGATTCTCCTCCGCGACGAACATCTTTGCTAACTACCACATCCAGGCCGTGGAGGTTTCCAACAGCGAGACATGGGCCCTCCCGCCCAAATCCTTGGTACGCTCCCTCCCCTCCCCTCCCCTCACCCATCCAAACCCCCCCTCCTTCCCAAAACTAACTCTGCCCCCCAGAAATGGGCAAATTCATGCACGCCTGCGAGGGCGAAATGGTCTGCGAATCCATCAACCCCAAGGTCCCCCACTTCAACGCCCAAATCTTCCTCGAGAACAAAACCGCCGTCGGCAAGGTCGACGAGGTCCTCGGCCCCATCAACCAGGTCTTCTTCACCATCAAGCCCACCGAGGGCATCCAGGCCACCTCCTTCAAGGAGGGCGACAAGTTCTACATCGGCTCCGAGAAGCTCCTGCCCCTCGACAAGTTCCTCCCCAAGCCCAAGCCCCCTCCCGGAGCCCCCAAGCCCAAGCGCGCCGGCGGCCGCGGCGGTCCTCGCGGCGCCGGACGCGGTGGTCCCCGAGGTGGTTTCGGCGGGCGCGGTGGCGGCGGCTTCTCGCGAGGCGGCGCCGGCGGACGTGGTGGCCGTGGAGGCTTCGGCGGTCGCGGAGGCAGCGGCTTCGGTGGTGGTCGCGGCGGCGGTGGTTTCTCCCGAGGCGGCGGTCGCGGCCGTGGAGGCTTCAGCAGGGGGAGGTAAACGCTGGTAGCAAACGAAAAGTACACGGGCGAGGGGGCGACGTGAAGAGCCATGTGGGCTACGCTTGTTCAAAGAAGAAATCATTGGGGGCTTTCCTGGCGTTTACGGTGGTTTGTGTTTTGGTTGTTCCTTTCTGCTCCCTTCACCCCGGGCTTCTATATCCAAATCCTGCAGTCTCCGGTATATGGCTGGGGTTTGTACAGTCACAAAGGATACGTGCATCAAGAGGAGAGAGAAATGTAAAAGAGAAGAAAAAAAGAACATCCTTTTCCATCCGAGCCTCAGTAAGCCGAATGCCATTACAACGCCGATAACGATACACGATAATATCACGCTCCCTAACCTACAAACTCCAAAACTCCTCTCGGGTATCTCGCGAACCAGCTACAAGCCGTAGTCAAGCATCCTGCTTGGATGCATTCCACCGTCGAAGAAACGCCGTCGCCAAAAGAACCAGAGCCAGGAGGAGGCTCAAACTGCTCAGGCCCAACCCGAGGTACTGGGCCGCCCGATAACCCTTGAGCGAAGACGCTCCCTTGTTTAGAATGTCTCTCTCGACAATACCAGCCATGCCTAGGCTGATGGAGAGTGCGTATGCCGCCGCTGTGCCCGCGAGACTTCCTGCCGGGCCTTGGTATCCCTGCGGGAGACTGCGTCCGAGGACTCCGACCGTCGCAGAAATGGATAGGACCATCCCAATCGGCATGATAAGGATGCTGAAGAAGGCGTTTTGCCAGTACAGCTGCTTCGCCGGCGCCGTGGTCATGAGAATCGAGCTGATGAGAACCGTCGTAGAAGAAATGGCCAGAGCCCAGTATGGCGCCAGTCTCAAGTGCATGAACCGGCTGCCTACTACCGCCGTGATGAGGCCGACGAGAAGGAGGGGCACAAGACCAGCGCTCAGACGCAGGGGAACCCAGCCGCGCAGGACCTCGATGACCTGGATCAGATACCAGAGCCAGATACCAAAAGCAGCCCAGGTGGCCGCGGTACAGCCGAGGGCGATGGCTGTGGTTGCTTCCATCCGCTTGAAAGGGATGAGCGGATGGCTCGATGCCGACGATTCGAGGTAGACGAAAACGGCGATGAGGAATAGGCCAGACCCCAGCAGAACATAGGCCTCGGCATTTCCAAACGAGTTGACGGGGGCTTGGTTCCAGCCCGCCGAGAAGAGCACCAACCCGGCAATGCCAACGCCGACGTTGAGGATGTCGAGACGACGCCAAATGCCTCCCTCGAGATCGTGCACGACCATGTTCCGCGGCGGGATAACCAGCATGCTCAGGGCCGTCATTGCGATGCATACGGCCCCGAGGCTGTAGTAGGCCCACGCCCACCATCGAAGGTGAGCAAAGAGGCTCGCCATGGCGGAACCCACCACGAACCCCAAAGGCGTAGCCCCATCAAACAAGGCCATGACAGTGATCTTGCGTGGGCCGGGCGGGTATGCACGCTGAAGCAAGACTTGGCCATTCGGTATCAACAACGCGGGGCCGATTCCTTGCAAGCCGCGGCAGATGCAGAAGTAGGCCGTACAAGCACCGCCAGACACTCTGACATAGACGCTCAAACCGGCGAGCAGACTCCATAGGGCGAACCAGAGATATCCAAAAACGAAGACCCTTTGATGTCCAAAAACGGAACCCAGTCGATGCCCAAACATCATGAAGGCGCCGATGCCTAGAGCATAGGCCGAGGTATACCAGGCGAGGTATCCATCCGCCCTCTCGTGTTTGGGGAAAGACACGGACAGCTCTCTCGCAGGCACCAGTGTCTGGGCAAAGCCGGCCCAAGTAAGCACCTGAGCCATGCAGATGATGAAGACGAAGAATATCTCGTTGGTAAAGTCGTGGTTGAATTCGAGCGTTTTCGCACCCGGTGCCAGAGGTTTCCTTCGAACGCCTTGGGCTATCAGGGACTGTCCCTCGGAAGCGCCGTGGACGTGGCTAACGGTGCCACGAGGTTGAGTCTCGGAACCAACGTCTGGTCTCAAAGTCATGTATTCGTGGCCACTGGCTCTAAAAGCGTCGAGGCGTCTGGAAGCTTCAGCCAGTCCACCCTCATAGAGTGCGACGTCCGAGGCTTGCGAGGCGAGATTGACATCGGGACTCGAGGGCAGATCCGAGACGGGGACTGGCGCCGAATCCAACGTGGCTATTGACTGGGGCCGCAGTGATTCTGGCGGCAGAGAATAGTCCTGGAGTCGGTCATCCTCCGGGCTCACCTCGAACGGAGCATATTCTCTCTCTGTACTTGTGATTGGCGAGTCGTATCGAGAGGACAGCGTCGGAGGCGTGTCCAGGCGAGGAGGAAGGTGAGGTGTTGCGAGACGGATCAAGTCATCGGCAAGACTCAATGCAGGGGGAATGGGCTGGACAACGGGCTCGTGTTCAGACTCGGATGGCGACTGGACAAGGGTGAAGGATTCCAGATCCGAGGTTGGAGAGATGACTTCGTCATTCATCAGTACCGGGCGGTACTCGGGGCTGGTCGACCAGGAAAGATTGGTCGTGACGCTGGACTGTCTCGCGAAGTCGCGTTCTACCATGTGCTGGGAAGAAGTACTGCTGCCGGAGTGGCTACGTACATGCGAGTACGACGCCGAGGGCGGGCTCGGTGCAGCAGTGCGGGCAGCTGCTTGGAAACGACGAAGATAGGCCTCGGTGTCAGCAATCATGGTGTCGACGACGTTCTGGATGGCGGCATCGGTGCTGGAGGCCGGGGTTTCGGCTCCCTCGCGCGGGGAAGATCGGTTGGTCTCCATGGCTATCAGGGTGTTGGAGCCGAAGTTGAGAGACGAAGGAAAGGATCAAACATGAGGGTAATAGGGCACACTCGGACGGGCCGAATAAGGTACTGAAAGAAGGACAAGACTGTCTGTATTGGGATAGCTGTCACGGGCAACAGAAGTGAATAGGTGCTCGGGCCGGACAATGAATGGGTGGAAAGCTGCAAAGCGTAAACGGAACTAAGACAAAGGAAGAAGAGAGAAGACGGAGAGAGAGCGAGAGGATTGGATATACAGCTCGACGAGGCTGTGAGCTAGAGGCGAGGTATTAGTACAGAAGGGGAGAATCATGGACCAAGCGGAGGAAGGAAGCTTTTCGCAGCGCAGGCGCCAGGGCTGAGTGGGCTTGGCCCGAAGATATGGTACAAGCCATGATAGGCACGAAGCAAGGTGAAGGATGCGTCGAGACAAGAATAGACTTGGACCTGGGCTGAGCTGCTCTCGGGGCCCCACCACGACGACGCAGACTCGCAGACTGCACTTACGGAGCGCACTGCAGCAGTGGTGCCCACGTATGTACTGTACAGTATGTTCGGGCGCATGCAGGAGATGCAAGGCACTTGCCCCCCAGCCGCCGTGACGAGACTCGACCAAGCAGAGAGCCAAGCCGGCATCGGGTCTAGCTCCAGCTCCTCCGCGGGGGAGACACTAGTTCTGCTTGCTGAAGCGGTCCCGGATCGACCTTGCAACGGCCGACAGCTGACGGAGGTTCGTCAAGAGGCGTGACAAGAGCCAGCAGGGACAGCGCACGGATGACCAGAGATGTGTGATGACTCCATGAGAAGGGCTTCGTCACGTCTCGTTGGTCCAGCAGACGTCGCACATGGTTGGTTCCCGAAGCTGGTGGCCCGTCTGGCACAACTCAATGCTGCCCCCCTCCCCTGGACGCTTCGATTGGAATCGGGGTTGCTCACGATGCGGACGACGACGGGGGAGCCCATGGAGGATCGGTGGTGGGGTGAAGACGAGGTTGAACAAACTGGAGCCGAAAAGAGGTTGATGAGATGATGAGATGAGAGTCGGTGAAGACCCGCATCATCATCCGCCGTCCCTGCCTCCCCGTCCTCCCGTGCCCGTGTGGAAAATACCTTTCTCCGCCGCCCGTACCTTCCAACTTCCGGCCTCATTCTTGCCATTTTCTTTTCTCTTCTCCCCAGCAACCAAACTCGTCCATTCCAGTCAGTCAGTTCATCATCATTTTCACTCTTGACTCTTCATTACTCCTCAGCAACCGACCTAACCATCCCCCTTCCGAATCCCCCCCCTCATCCCCCGCCTACCTAAGAGGGGTCGGGTTGGTTGGTGGGCGCTAAACTTGCAGACCACCACCACCACCACCTGCAACCAACACAGCCCCTCCTCCTCATCACACTTTGAGTGCTTTTAAGAAGCACAGCCACCCACCCGCCCGCGAGCCATGGTTTGTATTCCTGCAAACACCCACGCCCAACAAAGAGAAACACACTTTCGCGAGTGTGGCGTTTGTCCCGCAGCACATGCTTCCTGCCCGCTCCTTCAGTGCCTTGCTGCAGTGTAATTAATATGCATATAACTCGACGACTTGCAGACCCGAGTGGAAGTCGCCGTGTCTGATTCACCCGGTGCCTCGTGTCTTGACAGAATGAACAAGAGGATCTGCTTGCTAAAATTCTCATGTTTTGCTGAAGATCAGAAGCTACAGTCTGCCCAAGTACCCAATGAAGTCACAGCGAACGCATAGACTATGAGCAACTCAGTCAGCCAATCACGACTACGACTACCCCGAAAGCCAGATTCGTGAGGCCGCGAGCAGATCCTGATGGGTTATTCCCTGGAAACAAATCGAGTGTCAGGTTACGTGCAGGTGCTCTCTCAGCCCGAAGAGTCTCCTACGACCAGACTACAACTCCGATGAGAAGGGCTGGCACTCTCTGCTAATGATTCACGCCACGCGGTGAAACATTAGGTACATATGTCAACTGGCCTGACATCCTCATACTTTCACGTCATGGACGACGCCATTGAATGTAAAGCCGAAAGCGGCTTTGGTGCCTGTCGTGACTCTCCCGATTGGTCGTTTCATGTATCAAAGATATTTGTGCATGCAAGTTATGCTGCATGTTCTAGGATCAATATCGTCTTTCCCGAGCCCACTCCTCGAAAACTACGCTCCTCTCGTCCCGTGTTTCCCCTTTGCATTGCATTGCATACTTGCAAAATTAGGTAGTCTACCTGGGTAAATCCCCTCTGGGAGTTTCACAACAGCAAGGTGAACTCGCCTCCTCGTCGGAAACCCCCAAGGGCCTAATTACTCGCGGACGCATCAATACACATTGTCACTTTTCGCTTCGGACTTCGGGAGCCGCCAACGGCTGTATTGAATCAAGACGCGGGCCAGCCGAGAGTAACATGACTACGTCTCTGAACGGCCGGGAAGAACCCCCGAGGAGATATGTAGACTGGCCTTGACAGTCTTGCACACGACTTACTTCCTTGAATATTCATCACAACAAAGTCACGCCAAGCAGAAGCTGAAGATCCTCATTCCGAACCAAAGTCAACAACGCGCAGCAGGAAAAAACCATCCAATTGCCTTCCCTATAAACAGTAATGCGCGGCAACACACAAGAGTCCACTGGTAACGAACGCCTACCCGTACCTCTCTACGGGATTTCTATGACCTTTGGTTTTTTGAAACCGGTTCCCTTCTCCGCCCACCATATGTACACTGAACCAAAAGGGAAAAAAGGGGGAAAAGATTGAAGAATAGGTGGGATAGAGAAGAAGATAAAAGATGACGAAGAAAAAAGAAAGGAGCCGCCGCCTCGAATACAAAGGAAAGGCCGGTTAGCCGAAAACCAAACCACTCTCACGCCTAGAAAGGAGTGCCCTTGGGGAAGCCGCCGGGGATGTGAAGGTTGGAAATGGTCTGCACGCTCTCCGTCCTCCCTGCCTGAGAAGGCCGGATAGGAACAAAGTCTTCCTCGTCCGTGTCGTTGACCAGGTCTTCGCCCTCTTGAGCTCCGGGAACGGGCTTCTGAGCGGCGTCATCCAGGTTCGGGAACCCTTCACCCGTCACCAACATGCCGTTGACCTTGCCTCCCTGGACCTGGCTGCCGGTATGGTCGCTCCCATAGAGTTTCTCGTTCTCGGCAGCAATGGCATCGTTGTACCGACCCGTTTCCAGCGGCGTCTGGGTCGTCTCGTTTTGGCCCTGAGCGACCACATCCGGATTTGCCTCTAGGCTCGACTGGGGGACGATGACGGGTAGAAAGTACGTATCGGCTTCCTGTTGTTGAGGGGGTTGCGGCTGCTGCTGCTGCTGAATCGGCTCACTCGTGTAGGGGTTGACGCCGTCGTAATGGGCCTTCTGGTTGGCAATGGCCGCGTTGGAGGGCACCTCGTCCATGGGCGTCTTCTCGGTGCCGCCGTAACCCAGATGGCCGCCTTGGTCCTGCTGGATGATGCCCAGGGCCGGAACGGGCTGGGCACCCGAGGCGGCCAAGGTACCGGGTTCCTGTCGCTGGTCCTGAAAACCGGAGCTTACACTAGAAGGCGAATGAGAGGCCTGTAAGCCACGCTGTGCATTGACTTGGATATCAGATGGGAACCGCCCACCTGCTTGAGACCGCCGGGGTGTCGTGTCGTGTGATTTCGATCCCGGGTTGGTATATACTTGAGCCTCGGCCGAGAAGGGCTCCTCGTCGTCCTCATCGTCGAGCAGCCCGTCGCTACTAACCGATCGCCGCGAAGAACGACTAAGACTGCGCGAATGGCTCCGGACGAACTGGCTGCGTTCCTCTGGCGACTTCTCCGTCAGGGCCTTGATGTCGTCGTACCAGGCCATCATGGTGTCGTGGCTCTCGGCGCGGAACACCCACGTGTGTCCGCGATGCATGCTGCCCGTTTGTCGGCCCTTGAGGATGAACTTGTTGGACGATCCTCCCTCGACCGAGTGGGAGCCTAGTTTTTGCTCGGGCAGATAGAGGGACATGACGGGGGCTTGCGCCTTGTCTGCTGACTTGAACTCGTGAAGGTGCGTGGCAGAGAGAACGTACCTTGGTCAGATGGGTTAGCAAGGGGTAGAAAGTAGTGGCAGGAGGACGTACCAGCCGGCTGTGTAACTCTTGAGATACTTGCTCTTCCGCTCAAGCAAACCAGCCCGGATTTCCTGGGCGGCCTCGTGGTCCTGGCCGGGGTAGTGAATCTGATCGGCAGTCCTTATTGGGATGGCCGGGTCGATAAACTGGTTGTCGCTGGTCACGAAGTGAAACCACTCTTGATCCTTGGGCATCGAGATGGGTCCTTCGCGAAGTTCCTCGATGACCCCGTACGCATTGTCGGCTTCGCGCTTCAGGATTCCGGCATAGGCATTGTACGCCTTCTGGATCTCTCCGACCACAATGGACTCGAGTTCTCGTCCCGAGTTCTCGAGGTTAAGATAGGCCTGATGCAGGTAGTTTTCCTCGTCAATCTGGCGCTCGACTTGGCGATCGACGGCCAGGCGGAGCAGGTAAGGGTCCTGTTTGCCTGTGGTCAAGGACTCGTCCATCTCGTTTCTTCCTAGGGTGTCGCCTAGATTCCGCACGGCCTTGCGAGTACCTTCCATCTCCTTTTCGACGGTATTCTTGAAATCACCCGATAGGTTCTTGATCTCTTTGATTTTTTGCTGCAAGTCGCTCCGCAATCCAGTCAAGGCGAGAATGACGTCTTCCTCGATCCCCTTGGCCTTGTTGGCCTCGATGATGGCGTTCTTATTGTAGGTGCGCAGAAATTGAAGAGCGTCGTCGACCCCGGCAGTGGTCATGAAGCCCGGAGGGGGGGCCATGTTGTTGGACACGTTGGCGAGCTTGAGGAGAGACTTAGATCGGTGTTCGTAATGCGACTGTATTTCCCGAAAGTAGGCGATGAGGTCCTTTAGCATCTTTCTCCACGCTGCCACATGTTAGCGCACGACTTGACATTGCGAGGGCGTCGACAAACATTGAAACCGGTTCGCGAGCGCATCCGTCGGGTTCCCAGAGGTAGGCACGGGGCAGTGGAAAGCGCTGTGAGCTTCGTCGGGGTCCGACGAGGACTGCAGGGCGAGGCTCTTGACGCTGCCGGCCCTCATGCTACGACGGCTGCCGCTGCGCTTGAGGCTGCCATTGCGGCGCAGCGAATTCTTCTTCTTAAGCGTGTTGCTGCGGCTGGGCAGCAGCAGCTGCTGGTCGTCGCCGGCGTTGAAGCTGTGGACCGAGGGAGTGCGCTGCATGGCGGCGGGCGCGACGTGGTGGCCGTCAACGATGGAGGAGCCGCGCTGCGAGGCGTTCCATTCTTCGGTGAAGCGGCCGACCTGGTGCGGGTGCTGGGCCTGCGGCGCGGCGAGCGAGTGGTTGTAGCCGCTATTCGCGATGTCGTCGTCGAGGCGGGTTCGGGAGTTCGAGTTCGCGGCCGTGTTGATGGCGGTGGCGCGGTGATACTCGGCGGCTTCGGCAGCGGCGGCGGCGGCGGACGAAGAGGCGGGCGACGGAGAGTGAGGGTAGGGATAAGAATAGTAGGGACTCTGCGATGGATGCTGGTTGAGGTTGTGAGGAGGAGGTTGATGTTGCTGCTGCTGGAGGTGAGACGGGGGGAGATCCATGGCGGAGGCGGCGCTATTCTCCTCCGGCTCGCTGGCTGGGGAGGCGGAAAGGAAAGGAAGGAGGGAGGGAGGGCTTGGATATTGAAGCTTCTCTATCGAAGGGAAAAAAGAGAGGGTGTGGAATGAAGGGGGGGAGGGAAAAGGAAAGAAGGAGGGAGGGGCCGAAGTAGAATGAGCGAATGCGATGTGCGCAACCAAGAAATCCAAAGGAGGGGATGAAATGGGAGGGATGGGAGGTGTTGACGCAATGGGCTCCCTGTGGCTCCCTGGAGGAACAGCGCTAGCAGAGCTCGAGACCCTCGTCGGTACAGTGACGGGGGGTTTATGAGCCCGCTAAAGATTAGTGCCGAATAGCTCCTTTTGCCTCCCGTCGACGAGAATCCATGGATCCGACTTCATCATCAGTTCCTTCTCGGCCGTGGGGATGAACTCATGCTCGTGTCAACAGCGAACAGGCCCACCACATGGGATATGTACATAATCGCCTGATGAGCGCGACTGGCTTTGGACGAGAACTCATCGACGGCATGAATTGGTGACAGGCTGCATTTCAACATCAAGACGGCCACAATGTCTGCCTGCTGTGCCACATAACTATCGATCCATATCCATCTCCAAAACCAGGCCTCGTCCATTTCACTTACACCACCCAACGGGGCTATGCCATTAGAGCGGTACCTGCAGCGACACCCACCTCAACCAACAAACAAATGTTCCATCTCTCCAGCCCATCCTCTCTCCCTCTCTCGCCTTTTTTTCCAGTTTAGACCCATTTCCCCATGACGGCATCCGGTCTTCGATGTCAACCACGGCCGTCGATCCCCCGTCCGCCCCGAAGCCACCAAAAAAGAAGCTACGCATTCCCCACCGATGACGTCGACGCCCCTCGGTTCTCGCGATGCCTTCAATTTCTGGTTTTTGTTCCATATCGGCTTCTGTGCCGCCCCGTGAACATCAATCCACAGGGTCCTTTCCCCGGAAGCCCCCCAGCCCGAAAAGGACTTTCGCCTCCCAAACAGGACTTTCATGTCTGATGCGATTTTCCTTGTTTGGTTCTCTTTGTGCCCTTTCTTCTCCTCCACGCTCTGGATCGGGACTTGATCTGGCTGATGTTTCGAGTCTACGTATACGCAGCGATATGGCTGGTTTGAACTTTACGTTCGCCTGATATTTGCTCATGAGTTTCCCTTCCGAAGCCGGATCCGGCTGGGCAATTCGACTCTCGCCTTGGCGCACTTGACCGGTTGCCCAGCCGCCAAGAGACTATCTTCCTGAAGTGACTTCATGACTCTTGACATCCGCCATGCTTGACCAGATGTCTCATTCTACCCTGCAACTTCATTTTCCCTCGTCACATCATCACCTTGAAAGCCAACAACACCGTCCAGTTCTGAGGAAATATTCTCGCATGCTGGCAAGTACTATATGTAACCGTATTCTTTACCTCCCTTCCTCCCGAGACAAATTTGTACACGACGTCCCTATCCTGTCCACCTGCCATACACGTGTAATACTCGGCAACAGTCATGAGGCCTCCTGTCCGTCTCCAATCTTCCAAACCACCGTAAACGCCTACCCAATGCTGTGCCCAACAAAAGCTCCACAACGCCGTCGTGAAACCCCCTTGTCCCAAACGCAATGACAATCGTGAGAGGCAGGCGTACATATCAATGCTGGCCGTTGCCTTGCAGCCAGCGCCCTCGTTGTAGCATATTCTGAAGCTCGCTTTCTCCTCTTCCTGCCCATCAATACTAGCCATACGTCGCACGGCAACGCTCGATTGAGGCGCATCTCAAAGTGAAACCGTGTCACTTGGCCGGTTCTGCCGAAGGGACTTCACCCGTCCTCGTTCTTCCAATCCGTCGCGGAGGCGGCGCTTTTGGGGGAATCTTCTTGGGCGTGCCGTTGGCGTGCGCAAAGGGAATACCGTGTCGGTGCCTCGGCACTGCCGGGAGCTGTTTCTTAGCTCTGATAGCCATGGTAACGCCCTCATCCGCTGCTCCCGCACCGTCGCCGGCTCGGCTGGGCGTCTGCACCCCGGGCTTCTCCATGACCGCCGCCACATCGCCGACACTGATACTGCTAGCGCTTGCCGAGTGCGAGAGGCTGATTCCCAGGAACTTGCGCGCAACCTCGGTTTCGCCTACCCCCGGAACGGGGCTCTGAGGACTTTGAGGCACCTGGTCAGCCTCTTCTACCCACTTGACCTTGGATACGCGCTCGACCAGACGGATCGTCGTCTCGTCGGCGGGGGCAAAATGAGCGTTGTGGGATCCCCTCAAAAGACTCAAAACCCTCATAATCTCGTCGTGCCTGTAGTAGGGTGGTTGGCTCAGCTGCGTGTGTGCCAGCAACGGATACAGCACGCGTAGATAGGTGTGTCTCAGCGACATCTTCTCGTCGGGAAGATCCATCAGGTTGCGGATAATGACGTCTTGAAGAACCCTCAGGTCGTTTGTGTAGAAATATTCGTACGTCGCCTTGTTGGTGAAGAGCAGATAGAGGAGCTTCAGAATGAGCAACTGGAGAGATGTTTCGGTCTCCCGGTTCAGGAGCAAAATGATATTCTCCCCAAATGTGCGGAACGAGGCTCCGTGAAGGCTGAGACACTTCACAATCCTGTTCGTCAAAGGCGAGGTGGGGGAGGCGGGATCGGGAGCAGAGTCGGTGGAAGCAAGCATGTACTGCTCATTCAACACCAGCTGTCCACCATGTTAACGGAAAACGACTTCACGCGGATGCAATACATACCAAGACGCGAATCGTGGGATAGTGGTACGGATCATGTGCATCGTCGGCAACCTCTTCGACAAGACTGAAGAGGTAATGGACGAATTCGTCATTCACCTGCACAAGGTCGTCGGCCCGCAACCTCTCCATGCGCGACATCTCGTACATCAGGTGCAAGAGGTGGCGATGAAGCAAGGGGTCGATGTGCTGGCGACCATTGATCAGCTCCAGCAGCCGGGGGAAGCAGGCCTCGCCGATCATGAGGGGGAACATGGTTTCATCGTGGCAGCCGTCGAGGAGCAGGAAGCAGGTAATGGCGTGCAACGGGCCTGTCTCGTCCTCCTGCAGCAGGCTGTAGACGAGCTGGGTGCGGACGTACTCCTTGTTGTTGCGGTAGAGCTCGCTGGTGAGGAGCATGTGGGCGCAGGTGGCAATGTCGTCTGGCGAGTCGGAGAAGCGCTGGCGGAGGCGGATGGTCAGGTCGAGCCATGTGCGGAGGGTATCGTCGATGGTCTCGTGGCTGTCGCAATGGTTCGAAACGCATTTGCCGAGCTCTAAAGGCGCACCTCGTCAGTCTACATGGACGTATCGCGTTGCGCAAGGCAGCGTCCGGCTCACCAGCCCAGAGCTGCTCCTCACCCTCGGGTGAGGAGGGGACAACAGCGTCTTCGAAATCCGCCATGGTGCTGGCACGACTGCATCGGGTCTCGGAGCGGGGCACGAAAATGATGCTGTGCTAAAGATGGTCGAGGAGATGACGGGCCGGCTGACAATGGGTGGCAGAGGCAGAGGTCATCTCCAAGCGCGGGGGCGGGAAGAGGTGCGAGCAAAAGTGCAAGCGAGTCGTGAGTTGAGAGGACTGAGCGAGCAGGAGCAGTGCAGTGCAGGCTGGAAGTTTCCCGGTGGAGGGCGGAGTGTGGAGCGTGGACTCGAAGTGGCGGGGTCGAGATGCAAGGACTGGAGGACACTTTAAGGTACGTACAAAGTACACGATATGATCAAGAGATGCTTTATAATGGCAAATCCCTTACATTCATCATCACTATTCCCTGAGGACCCTTCTCTAATTCGCTCTATTAATCCCAAGCGAGGGTATCGCGACAAGAACCACAATTGCCGGCCCAGTGCGCAATGCGCCACGCCTCAACGCCATGTACCTTAGGTATCCTCCAGAACACAATATTACCGTACCCTACGAATACACTCCGTCAACTCCAGCTAGCACTCCCCGACCTCATGTACTGCGGCTTTAGCAACCTTGAAGGCAATGTAAGCCAATGTCAGAGACCACGGGCACAGAAGAACGAGACGACCCTATGACTGCTCCTCGTCGTCGTGAATCTTGACCTTGTCCGCGTACTCGTTGATGTTGCTGACGACGTAGTTCATGATGGTGTCTCCCTTGCCACCTGCCACCCTCAAGAGAAGCTCGTTCAAGTTGCTGCGGCCCAGGATATCTACGTGGTCGGCCGTTCGAGGCCCTCCGCGCGGGCTGAACCTGTCTGGCTCGTGGGGCATCTCGACTACCGTCACCCTGGCGCCCGCAGGGTTGTATCGCTTCATGTGCCAGCCCCGGTTGCACATGTAGCCGGTGCTGATGAGATTGACAGTGCCGTCGCCCTCTCCCAGAACGACGCCGTGATCTACCTCACCCAGCGTGTGCCCCGTGTCGATGGTGATGTTGAGGTTGGTTGTCGATGGCTGATCCGGAGACCGGTAGTAGTATGCGCGCTCTGTCGGCTTGCCGACTCCGTAGAAGCAGTAAATCTTGAGGCTTGGCGCGAGTGGGAGTCGAGTCTCGAGCGGGTTGATCCATTTCCTGGGATCATTCTCGTTGGCTTCCACCTCCGCTATCGTGTGTGCCACGCCCCGGGAGTAGCTCCCCTTGAGCATGTCCTGGTACCAGTCCTCGGTGGTGTTGAAGAGATATTCCATAGAATCCTCCACGGTCAAGTTTCGATCAGGCGCGGTCCAGTTTGTACCCGTCCTGAAATTCAACAGAGACCCGAAGGAGAAGTTTTGTCCGGGCAGGTCGTCGGGCGCCCAGTCCAAGTCGCCCCAGACGGCGTTGCCTCCGATGGGCAGCATGGACGACAGTCCAGGCATGGCTCGGAAAATCTCGGCTCGCTCCTCCTTGCCCAGAAACTTTTCGAGTCCGTAGATGGCAAAGGGGTTGAGCTGAGCGGTGTCGCGCATCTCGCCCGACAGAACCGCCGTCAGATCCTTGACCGCCCCGAGCATGCATCCGCTGATGTTGATCCATGAGTCGACGTGCCGTTCCACCCAGTCGTGTCCGCCACGGCCGCCCTGTTCAGATTCAACCCAATGGAGGAAGTAGTAGAGGACTTGGCTGCCCATGCTGTGAGAGGCGAGGACTGCCTTCCTGCCACTCGCAGAGACACCCGTTTCGATGTACGACTTGAGACGGCTGAAGTACTGATCCCGGACTTCGAGGTTGCCGTAAGAGAGGCGCCAGTCGTAGGCGGCAGTGAAGGAGTTTGTGGGATCGTAGCCAATGGACGCCAGGTTCTCAAAAATCTTGTTCCAAATCCAGTATCCAGTGACAAAAAAGTCGGTGGCGTCAAAGCCCTGGGCAGCCCTCAGCTTGAGGTTGGGGGGGTCGAGCCCGGTTCTCTTGTCCAACATGATGTGTTTCTTCCATACCTCCTTGTCCATGACCAGTGCCTTCATCATGGTCCAGCTCCCCCACAGCCTCTTTCGGAAGTAAGTTCTCGAGATGTTAGCGGTCCCCCACGACTCGAGGGCCGTGGAGATGACGCCAGGGATCATGATGACGGGATGATAGGCCTCGAGCCCCTCGGCACGGGCCTTGGTGCCGATGGAAAACGACTCGTACGTGTCGGCGAACTCGCGCTCGCCCTGTATCAGGTCGCGCATGTCCTTGACGAGCCCGGCGGGCAGGACCTCGAGGAGGCTGTCGACGGAGAGGTCGGAAAACTCGGGGAGTTCGATGAGGTCATTGGAGGAAGCGAAGAAGCCGGCAGCAATTATTCCAAAGAGACTACCAAGGAAGAAAATGAAGGTGTTCCGACGCTTCCGGGTCTTGTGGACGTGTTCGACGATGTGGATGGTCGTTCCGGGCTGCTCGAGCGGCGTCTCTTCTCGCGAGGACTCTTCGGTCTCGTCGACTTTTGCATCGGGATGCAAGTTACGACGGCGCAGCGTGGTGGACATGGTGACGGCAGGGTAGAGCGAGCCTCAAAAGGCGCGCCGAGGCCTGCAAGTAACAATGTAGGAGGGAAAAGGTGAGCCAAGAAAGACTGAATTGGAAGAGTTGAAGTTTGGAGGAAAGAATGAAGAGGAGCGTTATATGAATTCGTACGACCAAGAAGGGAGCTTGGGATCCACCGATGACGCTGCCGCAGGACAGTGCAGAAGAAGAAACCAAAGCGTTGAGCCACCAAATGAAACAGGACCACCAAAAGGTCAGAGGCCAGTTGCATTTTGCATGTGCATGCCCAGGTGAGACATCCAGCCGCTGATAAGTAAAACCCATCAAGAAAATGACAACGTGGTGTTCTGGTTCGGCCCCTTGCAACCGCCCGAAACCGCCGAAATTCAATTCATTCAGTCGGTCCATGCATGTCACGATTGCGTCTATCAACCATCAACCACGCTCCCGGCCGTTCCTGATGGGCAGGCACCTGACGTCAAGGCGTCCCCCTCCCGACCCACGGACGGAGCTTTAACCGCCTCGTCGAAGCCGGTCGTTTGGGGATTCATCTCAACCACCAAAGATTGAACGTGTGCATCGGGACAGAGCCCAGACCACGTTCTAGGCAGCCGGCTCGAGTGACTCAACCCACCCAAGGCTCCTCATTAGCCTCAATCACAGGCCCTATCGAGTGTCCTGATGGAGGTGATGGAGGGGCAGCGTGGTGCAAAAAAACCCCCACCCTTCTCCTCCTCCTCCTCCCCATCCCCCTCCTCCTCGCTGTCCGCATGCGCCATGCGCCTCCTCATGAGTCCATCCGGTGCCGACCCCGCCTTCATGCCCGGACTCTGGAGAGCATCTTGCTTGGCTGCGTTGGCTTCGCTGCTCCGGCCTCCGGCAACCAGTCCGTTCCGCTGCAGGCCAACCGGCCCTGGGAATTGCCACTGCGGATATCGGTCATCCAGCCCAACCTCATAAGGCTTTCTTATTATTCTCGACTGGCCTCTTCGTCTTTTTTTGTTTCTTTCCCTTTTCCCACTCTCTTCATCTTTACTATCCGTACCCTATTCCAGCACCTACTCCGTTCATATCAAGTCGAGATCCACTTCGGCCCCAACCTGGAAAAGCACAGCACCACGACATCATCCAATGGCCTTCGTACCACCGACTCGAGCCCTCGCTTCAACCCTCTCTTCAGGCCTACCTCCAGCCCTTCAACCTCTCGACTCCCCTATCAAGCAGACCATGGACCTGGCAAAAGACGACCAACTCGCCGGGGGCCTCCGCTACGTGCAGTACGAGCACTCCCTCGAGGCCCAGTACCTCCCCGTCATCCGCGCCCTCATCTCCAAAGACCTCAGCGAGCCCTACAGCATCTACGTCTATCGCTACTTCCTCTGCCAATGGGCGCACCTCTGCTTCATGGTTCGTCTGACCACCCAACCCGCCGCTATCGCTCCCTTTACTCACCTCCCCCCGCAGGCCCTGAACCCCGCAGACTCGTCCCTCATTGGCGTCATCATCTGCAAGCTGGACGCGCATGCGTCGCACTCCCATCCCACGCGGAGGGGCTACATCGCCATGCTCGCCGTCGCCTCCGACTTCCGCGGCCACGGCATCGCCACCGCCCTCGTCCAAAAGGCCATCGACGCCATGGTTAAGCGCAACGCCGACGAGGTCGTCCTCGAGACCGAGGAGACCAACAGCACCGCCATGCGCCTGTACGAGCGCCTCGGCTTCCTCCGCTCCAAGAAGCTGCACCGCTACTACCTCAACGGCAACAGCGCCTATCGTCTGGTGCTGCCCTTGAAGCCCGTCGACGTCGAGGCAAACGCGAATGCCTTCAACGGACAAGTGTCCTAGCTTGACGCCTTTGCGCTTTTTTTGGGCTTGAGCCCCGAGCGATTTCGGAGCCGCTGAATTCCTCATCATGTATTGTTTGATTTGTATTATGACGCTTATCACGGCTTGAACGACTTGTATAAAGGTTTTTGTGAGCGAGCGGGAGCCATGGGTGGCGTGGAAAGCGAATATCCGGTTTGGACTATATGTATTATGCGGTTGGCGTTTTTGGCGTTAGCTCAACAAACACTTTATCTTATAAATGCTCTTTTACCTACTTTTCCCGCCACTTCTGCGATCCTTTAGCTCCTCGTTCTCGCAATTCGCTTCACTTTATTTGGCCTCCTCGAAATGCCACGAAAGCCTCTCGACAACCTCTCATTATGAAAACCCCATCACCGAAGTCGGCCAGTTGTCTAGTTATCCAGCATGATGGTTGCATGAATGACTCACTTTCGACATGTGTTGGACATCTTCATGGTCAGATTTCATGCCTAACACGAGGCTGGTGCCTGATTACTGCTCGCTCGGGCCCTCGAAGTGTGATTGGAAGATGTCTCTTGAGCTGTAAATCGAAGCCTTCAGCCCCCAAGGGTTACCGGAACTGATTCCAAGGTACGTATACACGTCTAAAACAGTAAGCAAACCCGGCTGTCTTTTGGAGTGTCCATCTTACCAGGCTTGTAGTATATGGGTCGTCCGCGAGCCTCGACCAGTCTCAACTCCCGCAGCTTCTTGAGGACACGGCCAATGTCGTTTCTGTCCGTAAAGTCGGTCGTGTACACGCATATTAGGCGGTCCCTCCGAGAGTCATCCTCGATCGGCTTCGGGGCAACCTTGGCGGCGATGCCCAGTTGGTTGTTCGCCGTGGCCTTGGCCACAATCTCCCATACCTCGTTCACCTCGGTCGACGTACAGAAAAGCATCCACTGAGTTGGTCAGTCGATAGCCGGTGCGGTCTCGTGCTTGCTCGTACCTTGCCTGCCCGGACTTTGGCTGCGTGAGCGAGCTGCAGGATGTCCGAAGCGGTCGCCTTTCTCTCTTTGCTAATCTGCCGTTCCTTTGTCGACTCTGCACAGTTAAACTTCTTGGTGCCCTCTTCAAATTTCCTAAGAATATCGAGGCGTTCCATTCCACCCTCGACGACGAGCAGAGTTCGGCTGCCCTCCTCCTCGGGTGCCTCATCCTCGTTGCCCTTGCTTGCCTGGTTCTCGGCCAATGCCTTCTCCACACGTGGAATGAAGGGATTGCAGATGTAGATCCAGGGGATTCCGTCCGCCTGCTCGGTTGTCCTGGGCGGAAGGCGCTCGAGGAAGGCATCGACAGTCTCGGTGAGCTGCCAAGCATAGTGGATTCCGGCATAAGGATTGTGGAGGCGGGAGGTGTCGGCGAGGGGGTTTTCCGGGGGTCTTGCATGACCTGGGTTTTCTTGATATCGGAGGATCCATTCGTCCATGTCAAAGTCATCTACGCGTCGATGGAGTCCAAGAACTGTCTCCTCGTCTCCTGGGAGGGATCAGCTACATTCGCTCTCGAGCGAATAGGAACGGTACCGTAGAAGTCGGAATCATCGGAGAAATCCATGGCCACCGTTGGCTTCAGATCTAGGGCACGGACTGGACGTCTCAGACGGGAGCCAGCGGGAGGTATGTGCTTGTACTATGTCTTTTGAGACAAAGTTGGGATGATTGAGAGCGGGATTGAATCAAAATCGACGGCGCTTGGCGATGAGAGAACGAAATCAGGCGTCGGCTTTCGAGATTGACGCGTTAAGGGAGACGGCGCTTAAGAGTTGAGCAGGGCAGCAGATTGATTGCGCTTGGCCTGAAAAGCGAGGCATGGGGTGCGGTACTCCGCATCGAGGAGGTTCGATCAAAACACTGGTTCGTGCTGTACGAGAAAACCAACCATCTTGAATCAAATAAGAGGCAGGAAATTTCTGACGGAAGATAATACAAGGTTGAATGATGAAGGGAGGTTGGTCGATGTTCATCTGCAGGCACTTTGCGTCGTCGCGTTGATCGGATCGCTTTAGCCCAAGTGCCGACCCCGGCGAACGGCAGCCAAATTCAATGGATCCACTGGAGGCCCCGCCTGAAGCGAAAGGGCAAGATCGGGCAGGAGCAACCTCAACGGCCCCGCCATCAAAGTTGAAACTGCCGTCCGGGTGGGCAAAGTTCAACGTGATATCAAACATTGGATGATTTCGGCAGCGAAATATGGCCTCGCCACAGGTCGTCTCCTCCAAGGTCTCCTTGACTTTGGATCTTCCCCCCAGCTGCATCCAGTTCTGTCCTGCACATCCTGATTATTTTGTGGTGGGCACCTACAATCTGGAGCGTGAGGAGACAGCTGAGCAGCAAGACGACAACGACAATGAGGCAGCCGTGACGGCTGCGAAGACGCCGCAGAATCGCAATGGGAGCCTCGTCGTCTTCAAGATTGAAGGGACCGAGTTGTACGTTGCTCAGCCACTTCCTTTGCCTCGTTGCGCACTTTGCTCACGCTTCAACCCCTAGAACCTTGGTCCAGACAGTTTCACAGCCTTCGGCCATCTTGGACCTCCGCTTCCACCCCGTTCCTGGTAAACAGCATGTTCTTGCTGTGGTCTCAAGTACAGGCACCCTTGCCATCTTCGAGGTGGATCTAGAAGCAGATCCATCATCCCCTCTCAGGCACATCGCCACGAGCAGATGCTATGACATGGAGGATGATGTTCTGTTCCTCCAATGCAACTGGCATCCCGTAGATCCAAATGTGATAGGTGTCACAACATCGACAGGGGCAGCGAGATTGCTGCGTTTGGATGCCGACTATCGAATCACGGACTCTTCCGTCGACTTGGACGTTGCCAACTCACTTGAGGCCTGGTGCATCAACTTCTCTCCACCCTCATCCTCACCCGAAGCAAACAAGACGGCTGCTCAAACAACGGTATACTGCGGCGGGGATGATTCAATCCTTCGCTACACGACCTGCACCCTGGACGATGCCAACGAAGAGTTCTCCATGGAAGCCCCCTTTCCTCCTATCACCATCAAGGGCCAACACACCGCCGGCGTGACGGCGATATTGCCACTTCCGCTTTTTCTGAAGGGCACGGGACGAGTCGTCGTGACGGGAAGCTACGACGATTGCCTGCGGGTGTTTCTCATTCACGACTTGCACGAGACGTACGGCCTCAAGCGCGTCGAACTGGTGCTGGAGGAGAATCTTGGTGGTGGCGTTTGGCGACTGGACCTGGTGGACATTGGCGAAGAGGGAGATGGTTTCAGGATACGGATATTGGCGTCGTGCATGCACGCGGGAGCCAGATTGATAGACTTGGTGGTTCAGCAGGAGGATAATTGGACGTGCAAAGTCTTGGCTCGATTCGAGGAGCATAAGAGTATGAATTATGGGAGCGATTTTGCTCGAGGGCGCGACGGAGGGGGGAACGGGGATGGGCTGCGATGCGTGTCAACCAGCTTCTACGACAAGCTGCTCTGCGTGTGGGAATACGAGCCATCAGAAAGAGAGGGATGAATCGAACGGCCTCTCTCTTAACTTAGCCAAGTCGTGTACTTTGTAGCGAATCGGGAAAAGGTGGCCCGGGCATGATTCATTACACAAAGACGCCGTGGTTGTTTGCGTCTGCTATCTGGAGTGGCTGATGCCAGGCCAATGACATGGCTGCGTGCTTGGGGCGGTTTGGTTAGTTTTACTCTGGTTGACGAACGGGGAAGGAACTGGAAGTGAGGACGGACGTCGGGACGAAGTGAGGACGACAAGTCAGGTTTGATTGGTTTGGGGGTTGCCGAATTTCAACGCTGTGCGGATAATGGATTAGCGAGGCTGAGGGTGATGCAACGGCGAAAATTGGCAGGTATTGATTCAGAGCTGGAGAAGCAGCCTTGAAGAATCCATAACAACAGCTCCATCACAGCTCGTGCGGGGTCCTGATCTCAAACATCCCTCTCCATTCGTATCGAGCTCTGGGTCCAGCTCCCATCAGCCTTGCAGCCACACCGAGTCAGCCACTAAACACCCCCCTACAACTCACCCTCCACTCCCCCCCGCCCGCCCGCCACGAGGTGCCACCTCACTGACTGACGGCGGAGCTCGAGAGCCACAACGCGTGAAGCACCGCCAACAGAGCGCGGTGCCCCATCCCAATTTTTGCCCACCTCAGCCAGGGAGCAGTAGCCGGCCCAGCCCAAAACACTTTACTCTGCATCTATACGCATCTTCGTCAGCCTCTCTCTCTCCTTTCAATTCCTCCTCGTCCTTTGCGGCTCTCCTTGTCCAAGGCCCCATTAACCGTGTCTTGATATTCGACCCATCGACTGGCCCTTTTCTCTCCCTCTCTTCTTATTTTTTTCTCCTACTTTATCGGCCGCTCGCTCTCCAAGAACCTCCCGCCGCCATTTTTCCTCCCCCGAGACCAACTCTTCGGCCGTCCATCCACCCGTTCGCAAGCGTCCTCCTCACCAAACCCAAGCTAGCCCGACGACCTCACCCCTCCATGATTTTAGCAGTCCTCACCGCCGAGTGAAAGATACCCCGAGGGCCTGCGTGAGACCAGAGAGGCTCTCTCTCTCGCGCTTCGTGCTTGCTTTCTCCGTGAACCCCGTCTCTCAAAGCTCGTAGTAGCCGAAGCGAAGCGACATCATGGCCGCCAACGGCAGCTCTGCCGTGGGAAATGGCGGGGATCCCGATGTCCTCGCCAAGATTCACCAGGCGCTCGAAGTCGTCCACAGCCCCTACTCGACAAACGACAGCCGCCGCCAGGCCCAGTCCTTCCTTGAAGAAGTCAAAGACATACCCGAAGCCCCGCTGCAAGGCTACAGCCTCGCCTCCGACAAGTCCCAGTCCCCCGTCGTCCGCCACTACGCCCTCTCCCTCCTCGAGCATGCAATTCGATACCGATGGTCCTCATATTCGCACGCCCAGGCCGACGCCGTCCGCATGTGGGTGCTGCAGCTCGGCCAGGCCGTTTCGAGAGACGACCCGTCGTACCTGAGGAACAAGACGGCCCAGCTTTGGGTTGAGGTCGCCAAGCGTAGTTGGGGTGCCGAATGGATGGATATGGATTCCATGCTGTGCCAATTGTGGCAGATTCCCGATTCCGCTGTCCACAAGGAGCTCGTCATGTTCGTGCTAGAGAATTTGTCCGACGAGGTCTTCACCGGCGATGACTCCGTCGTCGCCATGCGAGAAGGTGTCCTTAGTAAGGCGTGCGTCGAGATCTTCACGCCCACCTCGGTGCTCGTCGAGGCCTTTCCCAACCGACAGCCCGGTCCCGACGTGCGCCACGGCGATGAGGGTTGGTTGAGTCGCCTATCCGAGTTCCTCGACTACTGCCTCAACCAGGCGCCCAAGGACAACGACGAGGTCAAGACGTGCATCCTCAAGGGGCTTTCCGTCTTCCTATCGCTGATGCCGTGGGCCATTCCCAAGGCTGTTGCGGCTGCGCGATGTGTCCAAGTCATGTGCGCGGGCCTATCGCACCCTCAAGTCGTGATCCAGAAGGTATCTACGCTCGCCCGCCGAGCTGACCAGCCGAAGCTAATGCAGTTTGATAGGCCTCCCTCGAAGCTCTCCATGCCCTGTTCTGCCGCAACAACTTCACAAACGACGAGTTCCGGGAGCTGATGGCGCCCATGTACACGAGCCAGTCCATTGAGCTTTGCAAGGGCCTGCTATCGTGGTCTGCTGTTGACCCCGAGGATGTCGACGAGGACAAGTACCAGACGCTGAAGAAGCTCTCAGAGGTAAGTCTGTCCGAGTTGGAACAACCCACAGCGAATGCTGACCATTTGCAGATGCTGTCTTGTCTCGGAGATTACTTTGAGCGCAAATTCTCCGAACTCCCGCCTGAGACGACAGCAAAGGAGGAGTTCCTCAGCCTCTTGATCCAGGTGGTACAACATCAGAGCCTGATGGTCTCGATTCCTGTTCTCGTATCATGGACGAGGCTTCTCAGTAACAGGAACATCGGTGGCACCGAGCTTGTATCACCCATGATTGGGCCCCTTTTGGAGACTTGCAGTTCCCGATTGGTGCGGTATGAAAACTTGCCTGAAGATACCCAGGAGCCTACGTATATGTTCCTTCTAGAGGATACCGACACTATCCCAGAGAGACATGCCTTTCTCGGCAACTACCGACGCTATTGCTGCCAGATCATCGAGGCTATTGTACAATTAACAGCGAGGGACGCAATATCGTATATTCTAGGTCGAACAGATGGCATACTGCAGCACCTGTACGACGGACTGCCGCCACTCGACAGTATGTTCTTCCGCCGTCCGAGGGATGACGTGCTGACACTGTTATCAGGGCAAAACTATTCGAAACACTCAACGCCGGTCCTCCGAGTGGACTCGCATTTCACTGTCATTGAGGCAACGCTTAAGGGTTACATGAAATGGAGACGAAGCCACCAAAGCCACCACTCGGGATTTGTAAGTGATACAGAGGCTCTATTGGGGAGTTTGGTCTAACCCAGATGTTCAGGAGCAACAGAGGGCGCAACTAGAACAGGATTTCGAGTCTTGGTGCAACAAGCTATTAGACATGAGTTTTGAGGTTGGTCATTTCCGACATTTATACAGTAGAGGTGGCTCACGAGACGACTCCGCAGGACCCTATGATCAGGAAACGAGTTTTGCAGCTTCTCGTCTATTTCTCGACAACAGCCCTCAACAAGAACGCGCCGTTCATGCTCAAGGTTCTGGAGCACATTCTGGTGACGTGGCCCATGCTCCAGCCGGAGCATCGAGCATACAACGACGCCATCAAGGAGCTCCAGGGCGAGAGCATGATTGAGCTCCAAAGACTCGCATCGGAAATGCCCGACCACCTTTTGGTATGATTGCTCCCATGCTGCCGAGACTTGGCTAACATGATGCAGGGCGTCTACGATCAAATCGAGAACAGGGTCAACGAGATGATGTCCTCTGGAACGCTGGACGAGAAGAGGTCAATCGCGTACAAGAGCTTTCTCTTCATCATCATGTCAGTTTCACCATGCGAAGAGTACCCCTTGTTAGCTGACAAGTTCCAGTCACCGGGCAAACAGCGTCAGCTCACAGGCCAAGATCCAGAAACTACGCGAGTTCATTGATCCAGTCAAGGCGCAGTGGCAGACGGACGATGTGCGCACTGCGCTCAAATCATACTCCAACTTTTGCCAGTTTCTGGGCCTCGACAAGGCACAGAAGTACCTCGCAAGCCGTCAAGCACATCAGATCCAGGACTGGGGCTCCCACGAGCTGGATGCCGAAGGCCTCGCGCTTCAGGCCGAGCTCGAGGAGCGACTGAAGGTAAGGAACAGAGACATAGCAGCATCCTACAAGCAGCCACTGACCCGCATAGCTTCTACCTCTTCGATCTACAAAATCCTTCTTGGCATTCTCCGTCGAGAGACTGGAAAAGTCGTCTGCTGCGTTCAAGGCTTCGTATGCGCTTTGGGAGGAAGGCTTCGAGAATATCCTTGCCGATCTCCTCGAGTTCTTGAGGTTCGCAACCATCCATGGCTTCGTATGTACCACACTAACTCGGTCAGCTTTGCGCATGCGTCACACAACCCAGACAATTGGGTTGATCTGCCTTCCGATATGCGAGGCATGGTCAGCCGCGTCCTGAGCGACCGCTTCTGGCAGGCAGGAATTTCCGAGGGCAGCAAGGACGACTTCTACGCTCGTGTTATGGACAAGAAGAACACCGTCGAAGGTCTGGCATCGACAATCCGCGGGTCCATCAGGTTTGTACGAGAGACGTCGTACGCCGTCATCTACTGCATGAGCCGACTGGACATGGCCTTTTACGGTTTCCGAGGCCTCTCGGCACCCCTGGCCAAGGCACTATTCACCGATTCGATTTGGCTGTCAACCCACCAGCAAAGCAACCTCTTGAATCTGGTGAAATACCTGGTCGATGACTGTCCGGTGGACTATAGGGAACACTTTCTGCCTCAGATCCTGGCCTCGTGCTTCCTGCAGATGGACGCCAAGGTCAGCGGAGAGTGGACCAATATGGAGCAGCAACAGACGATTGCGGCAGACGGCGAGGCAGGGCTCAAGGAGGAGATGAAGGCCGAGAGCATCCTTCGCCAAGTCACGTACACGGCGACCTTGATGGTGGTGGACTTTCTCGACCCGACCAAGCCCAGTAAGTAGAGGCCTCTCTGACTATTTGGAAGCGAGAAGCTAACGAGTATGCAGATCCAGCGACGCTCAAGGAGCGAGCGTTTCAAGGCAACCCCGAGGACGCCCCTGCCGAGTCATACCCTACTCTGCGACGGTTTTGCCTGATTCACCAAGAGGTTGTGGAACCGCTCCTCGTCTTCTGCACGCACGCGATTCGGATGCGAGATACGAGATGTTGCAGCATGATACTGCGCCTCTTCATCTCTCTGGTACCCGAGTTCCTCGTGACGGAGGCTCAGCTGGAGAAACAAAGACAAGCTGGTGCTACGATGGACCCCTTTCCGGTGTCTACAGCCACGGCGTCGGCAATCAGAGAGTACATCTCGATGGACGTGCTCAAGGCGTGCATCACGTCCTTCCACGAACCCTACTTTGTCGAGCTGCAAAAAGAACTCGCGGCGCTGATCGCCACCATCGTGGTTTATTACACGCCAATCACGGCAACGCCCCGAGACGTGTTGCTGTCTCTGCCAAACATTAACCCTGGCGATCTCGACCGACTCGGCAACTACATGAGCAAACCTGGATCTCACACGCGGCAACAACGTGCCCTAGTCCTGGATCTGCTCAAGGATCTCAAGGGTGTCAGTGTGTCGGAGATGGGCAAGCTCCCCAAGAGCAGCGGGTTCGGTGGCTCTTCCCGATCGAAGAAGAGCGGTCGAAGCAAGATGGCGCAGGAGTTCATGAACGAGCCTACGCCTTCTGGGGCAACCAGATCGGGGGCTATGGCGGGGGTCAGAGGGGGTACTCCCGACGCATTAGAGGGCGTCTCCAATCTGTTTGAAGGATAGGGAGAAACGGGGAGCGACAGCTAGCGTGCAGGGAGGATCTGGAGTGGCAAATGGAGTGATTGGCAACGACCGAGCGGCGCCACGAGAGAGAGGGGGGGGG